>RCUC01157172.1:0-30327 GCA_003697995.1 Taxidea taxus jeffersonii | reverse complement strand
CCTCCTTAGACAGGCGACTTCCAGGCTCATCCTGTCCTCTTCATACTCCCGTAAAACCTGTCCTCTTCATACTCCCGTGAAAAATGGCTTGTACAGCCTCTTCAGTTTTGTTTTGTTCAGTGAGCTTTATGCCCATTGTGGAGCTTGAGCCCATGACCGTGAGATCAGGAGTCACATGCTCTACTGACTGAGCCAGCCAGGTACCCCTCTTCATTTTTTTTAATAGGTCATGTATTTATATTATGTGGTCCCCCAAACCCTCATAACCATATGTAAAGGTAAATCCACAGAAACCTTGCTCCACCCCTTCCCCATCTAAGTCTTTCCCACACTCTATAGGGTGCAACTGGTAAATGCAGCAAATAATATATATGTACGTATATGGGTGTATGTGTGTGTGTATTAGTAGTAGGTCCTGGAGATCTTTGTCAGCACACGGAGATCTCTGTCTCTCTCCAGCTGTATATTATTTTGTCACTGTGTGGGTGCACCATAGTTTATTCAACCAGCCCCCTTTGCCAGACTTCTGGATTGTTGCCAGTCTTTTGCTGTTACAAACAGGGCTGCAACAAATAAAGGTGTAATAGGTCCTTTTGTCTTTGTGCAGCTGTACCTAAAGGACTGATTCCCAGAAGTGAGACTGCTGAATCAAAGAAGAGTTAACTCATTTTGCCTTCTTATTGGCAAATGCACTGGATGGCCTTTCCCCCACAGCCCCACCAGCAAGAAGTGTGTCAGCTCTTTCTATTTTTGCTAATCTGGTTGGTGAAAATGGTAACGTGGAGTTGTTTAAATTCTTCAAACTATGAGTGAAATGGAGGTTTGGGGCCATTCGTGCCTTTCTCCCTGTGCGCTGTCTCAGCCTGTCCATCCTTCTGTGGGCATTTATTGACCTTTCCTCCGGAAACAAGCCTTTTGCCTACATTGCTGTCAGAATCTCTTAAATACAGACGTAAGAATGTGGTGGCTCTTTTGGGCCTAAGGGTAGAGGGGGCTGCCAAATTGTCAGTGCAAAATTGAGAGAAGTGGAAAGTAGGGTTTTATGCCAGTTGCTAATGTCTGATTTATAAATAGTTTTGGGCTAATGGTATTATTAAACTGGGGCTTCTCCAAAACCATAATGAGGATGATCTTCTAGTCTAGAATTTCTCCCTCTCAAACAAAAACAAGAGAAGAGATTGAGAATGTATAAATTCCAGTGGCATTTCCTGTGAAATCTTTTAGGAAATCTAGAGTTTTCTGTTGATATGTATCTCCTGAAAGGCTTTACGCGCTGCATTTTTTGTTTGTTTACCCACTGAATTGGGCTCCTGTTCTCCCTTTGACTTCAGCCTCAGAGAGCTGTTCTACTCTGTGCTCAGAGTGAAAGGGAGGAAAGAAAAAGTGCAATGTGAGTAGACCAGTCAGAGTTCAGGATTCGACAAGAGGTGTGGGACTGGAGTTGCACAGAATCGTCTTTCTTCTTGACAGGCTCTGTCAGCTCTGGGAAGGATAGGTTCACATAAAATTAATTTTCATCTTTTTAAAAATGAAATCCATCAAAAGAGAGAGAAACTGGTTTAGCAAAAAAGATGACTGGTTTTTTTGGTTTGCTTTTAGAAATTCATATGAGGCAGTCCTGTATAAAGTTAGCCTACAGCTCTATCAAAAAAAAAAAAAAAGAAGAAGAAGAAGAAGAAGTAAAAGAAAAGCTAAACCAACCCCACATCGGTGACACACTCTCCTTCCTGGAGCTCGCACATGTAGTAGAGGCCCATCAAAGCTCCAGAAAGGACAACCTGATGCTCCAGGGCCCAGTGACCCCTTTCCACTGTCTGAATGTGTCTATGACCCAATTTGTGAAGGGGGCTTTTTAGTTCTCTGGATGCTTTTTAGTTTTCCTTCTACTACTTCCTTCTGTTGCTGTAGTGTTGGCTTCCCCCACTGCAGTGTCAGCTCATAGACAGGCTCTTGGTCTGCTGTTCTGTCCCCAGTACTTAGAAGGTTGCCTAGCACCTTGAGGTGCTCCATCCACGGTAGGTGAATGAATGCTGGAGGGTAGGTAGCTTCTGGACCTGGGTCTTGGCAGTCACCCACATGCGATAGGGATGCGTGTCAGACATGGGCCTGGCGTAGGGGCACATGTCATGTTAGCCATTCCTGGCCTGGTCTTTCAGCAGGATTTTCACCCTTAGGTGTTCTCTGATAGTATGCGTGATGGTTTAGAGCTCAGGCTTGCAGTTTGAATCACCTGGGCAAGTCACCTGACTTCTTAGAGTCTCTGCCTATTTGCAACATAGAGATAATAACAAATTCAAGAGGCCATCAGTTATGGGACATACCATTATTCTGTGTGCCAGTAAGAAAAATATTGCTGTTGATTCAACTTTAACCCACGGGAATCCTCATCAGCCTTAAGACTTTATTAGTTTCTATGGCTGTCCATAATAGAGTACTACAAATTTAATAGCTTAAAACAGCACACGGGTATTATCTCACAGTTCTGTAGGTCAAAAGTTGCATGGGTTTGTTGGTTGCTCTGGGCTTTACAAGTCCTACATCTTACTGGGGGCTCTGGGAAGAATCCATTTGTAGGGTCCTTGAGGTTGTTGGTAGACTCCAGTTCCTTACAGTTGTCAGGCTGAGGTCCCTGCCTCATTGCTGGTTATCTGCTGGGGGCTGCCCTCAGCTCCTAGAGACTTCTCTCTGGTCCTTGTACTTGGACCTTACATCTCAGAGCCAACGATAGCATGACAAGTCCTTCTCGTGCCTGGAATCTCTTTAAGGTCTCCTTCTGCTCTGTCTTTGCCTCCAGCCAGAGAAAGTTCTGTTTTTAAGGGATCATTTGATTCATTTGGGCCCACTTGGATAATCCAGACTGTAACCCCCCCCCCCCAATATTAAGGTCTATAACCTTAATTATAGGTGTGCAGTCTCTTTTGCTATGTAATATAATATAGTCACAGGTTCCAGAGAGTAGGACATAGGAAGCTCTGGGGAATCATTTTCCCTACTCAAAGAGTCATCCCAGTGTCAGGGATGTGAACAGAATATGCTTCTTAGAATTAATGAAATACTATCTTTAGCTTAGGACTAAAGGAGCTACTGATGTATATAAACATTAAGTGTGTTAATAGTAAGTGCTCAGGTATTAAGGATTATTATTATAATGAATATCAGGATCATACTGCTCGCATTAAACCTATTATCTTTAATTTCGGTGGAAGTCATTCACAGTTAAGTGCATTTGGCACTGATTGGGAGGAAATAGTGTTCCAGCAGTTAATTTGATGACCATGAGGCTGTGCTAGCTAGGAGCTTTGCAGACACCTATTCTCACCTTGCAGTAGTGTGCTGAGGTAGGTGATACTGGCGACATTTACAGGTGAGGGAAGCAAGTTCGGAGAGGTTGAATATTGCTTAAGAGCTAGCAGTAGTGGCATCTTGCTTGGTCTGAAGTCAGTGCTCTCCCTGGTACCATGTTACCTGTCCCAAAATCCCTGGTGGTACCCTGTGAAAAGTGCAACAGGGAGAGGTGTCCACCAGGATTTGGGACTGGAGGAATAGACATTGCCCTGTGACATGTCTGTCTTATACTCAGATGTTTCCTTGTTATTGATGTTTTAGATCATTGAAGTCCTGTCTCTTCATCCTTTTTACAGTTTTTTTTTTAAGGATTTTATTTATTTATTTGACAGACAGATCACAAATAGGTAGAGAGGGGGCGGGGAGGAAGCAGACTCCCTGCTGAGTAGAGAGCCCTATGCGGGGGCTCCATCCCAGGACCCTGAGACCATGACCCGAGCCAAAAGCAGAGGCTTTAACCCACTGAGCCACCCAGGTGCTTGAGTTTTTACAGTTTTTAATAGGGACAAAAATGATCCTTTCTCATCCAACAGGTGTCTGTCAGTTAGCTACTCTGGGGATACAGTTGTAAACAATACTGTGATTTCTGATGAGAAGTATATATAGGGTTCATCCCTTTCCTAAAACTCTCTCGGAATTTTTTAAGTGATGAGAGTGCTAAACATTCTTTTGTTATGTTAACAAGGTGGCTTTTGAACCCCACTGGAGGATGGGAGCTGGTTACCAGGGGAACTAACCTCCTGGTTAGAAAATTGGAACTTTGAGTCCCACCCCTCTGACCTCCCAGGAAGGGAGAAGGGCTGGAGTTTGAATCCGTCACCAGTGGTCAGTGATTTAGTCATTTGTGTCTATGTCATGAAGCTGCCATAAAAACTCAAAAAGAGGAGGTTAGGAAAAGCTCCTGGTTGGCAAACGCCTAGAGATTCAGGGCATGGAGCACACACCTGGGGAGCTCAGTGCCCTTTCCCCACACCCTTCCCTATGCATCTCTTCCATCTGGCTGTTCCTGAGAGATAGCCTGTTACAATGAACCAGGAATCTAGTAAATAAAATGAGTTGAGTTCTGTGAGCAACCTTACAAATGAACCAAACACAAGGAAAATGTCATGGAAACCTTGGATCTGTAGTCTGTGTTTCAGAAGTACAGGTGCTACTTGGGCTTGAGACTTGTGTCTGAAGGGGCCGGCAGTCTCGTAGGACTGAACCCTTAACCTGCGGAATCTAGTGCTATCTCCAGGTACGTAGTGTCAGAATTGAGTTGAGCTGTGGGACACACAGCTGGTGTTAAGAATTGCTTTGGGGTATGGCTCCCCCTCCTCCCCCTATCAACTGGAATGGGTGACTAGAACCCTTTTACATATTCTATGTGATTTTCAAAAGGGAGGTAAGTTTAGCATTGGCGAATTTCTGTTTTTTAAACTATTTTAAGTGCAAGCAGAACAAAGGGGAAAAGAGAGAAGGAGTAGAGTGGTTCAGCAGACCTGGAGTCTAAGTAGTAGCTTAATAGCTTGAATTCAATAAACTATCCTAAGATCACCATCTCTAGAATTTTCCCAAGATCTACCTGCAGACTGTCTTTATCTTAGGCTCTTGAAATTCACGTAGAGATTGTTGAAAACCAGTATTATCATCTTCCCCTCAAAACCTGCTTTTCTTCCTGCCTTCTCTAACCTGGGTCAAGACTTCTCTACCCAGAACACCTCTCTCTTCCTTGCCCACCTGAGGCTCGGATTCTCCCACCAATGCGTGCCACATCTGCTTCCTAACCAGCCCACATGCCTGCTTTTTCCCTGTACTCTCTCTCACCTGGGTGGTTGCCATGGCTTCCAAACCGACCTTGACCCTTCACACTGCCACCAGGGTGATTTTTTTAAAACTTCAATATGAATATGTCACTTCCTATCTCACAGCCCCCCAAAGGCATTCCAGTCTAGTGGTTGAGGGCTCATATTGTCCAGGTTCAAGGCCTTCTTACAAATTTTGGAATCTTAGAAGATTTATCTATTTGCTGTGTGTCTCCATCTCCCCGTCTCTAAAATGGGAGTGATAATCGCACCTACCACATGGATAGGTTGTGGGATTGAGATGAGTTAATATGTGTGGAGCACAAAGCCCTCAGTGAGCATTGTTCTCCTCCAGTGTTTGAAAGCAGGACTGAAGCTCACCTTTACTGCTTCTCCCGCCTGGCCCCCCCCCCCCCCCCCCCCCCCCCATCCACCCACCAGGGCCCTGCAGAGCTGGGACTACAGACAGCGGAACTCTTTGCTGACAAGCTGCAGCTAGGGAAGCACACATGTGAAGAGTACATGTTTAGACATTTGTGTAGCAGTTTGACAGTCGCTTTACATCTCTTGAATCTAATAAAAAATTGGACTTGCGTTTTATATTTCATTTTCCTAGCAGTTGACTTTTTAGTGCATCTCCATGGATAATTTGAGAAGCACATCTGTGTTCCCATAGGCCTCTGCGGTTGATTTACTCACACTGGCAGGTTACCTTTACTAGGTGTGTAGTCTTAAATCTCTCTGAATATCTTCCCATTGTTTCCTCGGCCAAGAGTTTATCACGCATTCTTAAGTGCCAGTCTCTGGGGACAGAAAGATGAAGAAGGTACCGCCTCTACTTTTGAAAAAGTGTTGCTCACACAACCCAGTAAATTCCTGCCTGTCTTTTGAAATCTCGCAGTTTCATTGTTTCATGCATTAAGAAAACGTTTATTACATACCAGCAGTTTACAAGGCACTTGCTATACTCTCTTCCTGCCCTTGAGGACCGTAAGCTAATGGCGGTGATAGACACAGAAGAAATAGGTAACAGCAATCAGATAGGAGTGTTCCATAGCAATACGAGTTGAGAAGTGTGGAAGGACAGAGAAGGGGTGCCTGGCTTCCTTGACCTGGGTAAGGGGGCATAAGGAAGTCAGCATGGTTTCACAGTTAAAGTAGGTACACTCATTGAAAGCTGAAGAGCCAGGTCTTGAGGTCAGGTCCAGTGTCACATCTGAGCTCTGCCACTCACTAGTCATGTAACTACCTCTCGGTCTCAGTCTGTTCAGCTTACTGTAACCATACCATGGGCAAGGTGGCTTATAAATGACAAGTGTGTTCCTCCCAGTTCTGAAGACTGAAAGGTCAAGATTAAGACACTGGCCTTAGTGTTCGGTATCTGATGAGTGCCTGCTTCCTGGTTCATAGATAGCTGTCTTCTCACTGACCCCTCATAAGAGGGGAGGTGGGGAGCTCTCTTTCAGGAGAGCACTGAATCCCATTCTTGAAGCCTCTACCTTTGTGACCCAGTCCCCTCCCCAAGGCACCACCTCCAATTAGCATTGCATTGGGTTTAGGATCTCTGTGTGAGTTTTGAGGGGACGCACACATTCAGACCATAACGCGCTCTGAACTTTAGATTCCTCCTCTGTAAAATGAGGGCAACAGCCCCTGTCTACCTCATAAGGATGTTTGGAGGCTTCCCTGAGGGCTTCCCAGCTCTCGGAAGAGCTGCCATAGACAATTCCCTAAATGTTAGATGGTGTTACTCTTGCTGTCACCTCTTTGCTCTCTTCCTTGCCTGCCTCTCTGGACAAATTTTTTCTTGTCTGGATTTCCAGAGGCATACTGTTAAACTAATTTCAACATTGAAATATGCAGCAACACCTGTCAGAGACAGGCAGTCAGTCTGGTGTACACACGACTCAATGTTTAGAGAATTTACATTGTATTCAAATCGGATTCTGAGCAGGTTTTTTCAGAAGACTTTGTGAGGAGTCTGGTTGTTATGGACTGGATGTTTATGTCTCCTCCCAAATCCCAGTGTTGAAATCCTAACCCCCAAAATAATGGTATTAGGAGGTGAGGCCTTTGGGAAGTGATTAGGTAATGGGGGCAGAGCTCTCTTGAATAAGATTAGCTGTCTCACCTCACCACCATGAGAGGACACAATGAGAGATGGCCATTTTTGAACCTCACCGAATGTGCTAGCAACCTTGACCTTGGACTTCCAGCCTGCATAACAGGCTGTTACGCAGGAAGTAAATGTTTGTTGTTTAAGCCACTCAGTCTATGGTATTTTTGTTACAACAGCCCAAATGGACTAATACACTGGTCAAACATTAATTCCCTCTTTACAGGTGGGGAAACTGAGGCTCTTCCTTTAATGTTGCTATTACTTGCCCTAGGTCATGGAGCTAGCTAAGGGTGGAGGTGAGATGAGAACCCCACTCCTGTTGTTTCCTCACTTTGTGCAGCCTTCTCACGTCTACCCTGTGGGCTGGGGGTCTGTCTGGGTACTGGCCAGGCTCAGAACTGCTTATCACCAGGCCCCTCCTGTACCAAGATGGCTAAATGGGCAGGAACTGAGCCTGGAGAACCTGAGGACACCCTCCTTCCCCACCTGCCTGGTTGGCTGTTGCCTCACTGGTATTTATGGGTCACACTCTCCAGAGTGAGGGCCCCCCTGGAAAGCTGATGTGGAGGATGGGGAGCAGGGGTGGTCTGAGCTGGAGGCAGGAGACTGCAGGAGGATGGAAGCAGGAGCAGGGGCCTTGCCTAGGAGTGAGTAATTTGTAAGGAAGGCCGTAGAGCTCAGTTGAGAAGTTGGAGCCCAGCGAATCAGGCAGTTGGAGACTTAGGAAAGGTCTAGGAAGGATATCCCAATGGCAGTGAAGCTGGTGTTTCGACTTTTTTCCCCTCTCTATAAACATCTTAATTACTTTTCTTCTCACCTTCTTTGAAGGGGGTACCCTTTATACTCTGCTCTGCTCAGGAATATATTCTCTACTCCAGTTTCCTAGACCGGGTTGTAATCTTTTTCATGGAGGCAGGGCAAAGGGATGAAGTCACACCACGTTCTGACCCTGAACTTTTATCTTGAGAAAAGTTTAAAATTTAGGATTATAGCTTATCTTTAAATAGCTTTATCTTTTCTTCTTTCTTGTTTGTTAGAAAAAAAGAAAAGGAATTCTCAAAGGGAATAGGATGTGGTGGCTTAGGTAGCCTTGACAGAGAAGAGACTGGGGTAGTGACTTGGGAGCTTGTCTGTATGTTAGAATCAGCTGGGGAGGATTTTGATGATCACAAAACCCTGGCTGCACCCAGACCCGGCAAGTCAGCCCATATGGCCTCGAGGCCCAGAGGATAGTGGAAGGCTCCCCAGGTGGGTCCAGCACACAGGCAAGGGTGAGGAGCTCCAGGAGGGTGGCCTTCTTGCTGCCTGAGTTAATGCTCAGTCTGCGTTGCGGGTAACTGACACAATGGGGAAGTGGTGGTGTGGTGGTGTGGCTGTCTATGAGTCTTAAGAGACTCTGCCTCATCTTCTTCATCTCTTTATGGGGCTTGGGAGCAGCCTTTGAGTACACATCCTCTCTGGGCATCCCCTTCCTTGAAACACATTGAGCTCTCTATCCTTGAGCTAACTAAGCCATCCCTTAAAAAACAAAAATCTTTTCCAAAATATGAAGAAATTATTGGTGTGTTCCGTTAGGTAAAGATAAAAAGGAGTATCCTTGAAGGGTGAATGTCACTGTTCCTATTTTGATAGTCACCCACCAGGTAACAGCACAGGTGCATGGTGCCAAAGGGGTCTTGACCAAGACCTTTCTATCTCTCTAGCAGGTCACACCCCCTCCTCGCTGTTTTCTTAAGAAGGCTGAAGCCTGGCATTCTGTGACGTTGGTGTTACTCACACCCAGGCTCACTGTACAGAGCCCAAGAGCAAACAGTTGTTTTCGAGGGGCATACATAGGCTCTTGAATTTTGATTAGAAATGGCTTTAGTGGTCAGCGTAAGTTTTGTTTTATGTCCAGTAGCACGTTTTTATTTTTATGAGGGAAAGGAAAAATGGTGAAAGAAGGTGACCTGTGAAATTTACATTCATAGAAATGATTTGTGGGTTTGTTCTGCTGGATACAAACACAGTTTTGTTTTGTTTTGTTTGTTTGAGAGGGTTGGGATTGAATGTCCATTCCACATAGATTTCCCCCATTTACCCTGGAAAGCTAGGAACCTTCTGTTCGGTAACACTTTCTGGAAGTATCTGAAAGTGGGAGTCCTTCAAAAACTCTTACTAAGGGTCTTAAAACAAAGAAAAATGAAATCTCAAGAGTGCAACTCGGTTTTGTTTTAAAGATTTATTTATTTATTTATTTATTTGAGAAAGAGAGAGAGCATGAGAAGGGAAAGGTCAGAGGGAGAAGCAGACTCCCTGCCAAGCAGGGAGCCCGACACGGGACTCAATCCCAGGACTCCAGGATCATGACCCAAGCCGAAGGCAGTCGCTTAACCAACCAAGCCCCCCAAGCGCCCCTGCAACTCAGTTTTAAAACTGACTTCACTTTTGGGGCGCCTGGGTGGCTCAGTGGGTTAAGCCGCTGCCTTCGGCTCAGGTCATGATCTCAGGGTCCTGGGATCGAGTTCCACATCGAGATCTCTGTTCAGCAGGGAGCCTGCTTTCCTCTCTCTCTCTCTGCCTGCCTCTCTGCCTGCTTGTGATCTCTCTCTATCAAATGAATGAATAAAACCTTTAAAAAACAAAACAAAATTGACTTCACTTTTTATAACTTTAATGCTGAGAAGGAGAGGAAAGTAACTTTTTTGTCTTGGGTCTTGATCAGGCATTACAAGCTATGAAATATAATTAGTTCATTTTACAGAAGAGAATACAATGACTCAGAAAGGTTCAGTAACTTGCCCAAGGCTGCACAGCCTGAATTCAAACCTGTGCCTACTCGACTATACCGTGCTGTCCTCTACTACTAAAAAAACACACATAACTCAGTAAGCCTTCATTTTCTGGTACCTTTCAGGGACTTTTATTGTCCACAGAAGATTGTCCTGATAAGCATAGAAATCCTGAAAGCACATAAAAGCATTCTAAGACTTGGGGCTTATGGAGTCAGCATGACTGTTTAGTGAAGGACAGAAAGTCCAGAGAAGGGGCGCCTGGTGGCTCAGTGGGTTAAAGCCTCTGCCTTTGGCTCAGGTCATGATCCCAGGGTCCTGGGATCAAGTCCCACGTCGGGCTCTCTGCTCAGCAGGGAAGTCTGCTTCCTCCTCTCTCTCTGCCTGCTTCTCTGCCTACTTGTGATCTCTGTCTGTCAAATAAATAAATAAAATCTTAAAAAAAAAAAAAGTCCAGAGAAGAGGGAGTGGGACTGCTTCCTGGCTGGTACCATGTTTATAAAAAGCCCAGCAATCACTTATGCAAATTTGTTTTTAAACTGGCTTATAACAGCTGCAAAAACTGGAATTATCTGTTCGCAACTCCGTTGTCTTTTTATTATTTATGATCTGTCCTTATTAAAGATGGAGTTCGTAGGTAAGAACAGTTGTGCTGATTGTTAATATGCCTGTGGTTGATTGTCACACTGAAAACGGTGTTTTGGTGATTTCACCAGAAAACAATGCTGAGGGAATTTAGAGTAAATGTTGGAAAAGTGACAGAATTAAAGGGTGGGCACTCTCTGGGATTTCAGGAAGGGCTCAGGGCTATCTGCAAGGCGTGCTAGAACACAAACCTGGAAGTTGTGTTTGCTAAGCAGGTACATTTTTTTTTTTTTTAACTTGGCTTGCTTGTTTTTGCAATGTGTTCTACATATGTTTTTAAATTCAGACCTTATAAGGTGAGACAGTGTTCACTTTTTACATATTGAAAAGAAGGGTACTGTGATGGCAGAGGGCAGGAACCTGCCCCGTAGATAATATTCTCAGCTCTGCCCCTTGCTATACTGTGTGACCTTGAACAAGTTATTTATCCTTTCACTGCCTCGATTTTCTCTCCTGGAAAATGGAGCTTCCTCTTGCTGGGGCTGCTGTGAGGCATAAGGAAGTTGATATATATCAACTGCTGAGAACCGGGCCTGGCACTGAGTTAACTAGAAGCCCAGTAAATGTTTGCCATTGTTATTTTAATTAATTGGAGTTTAATTAATGTAATTGGACGGGCTGATGGAGAAGATGGTGAGCAGGAGCATGCAGAAGCTCCCCGGAGCCGGCCGTCTGCTGATTCTGGCAGGATAAGTAATTCTGTCCGGCCTCAGGATTGGAGGTGTGGCTTTTTTATTCTCATGGTACTCCAGATTTATATTTCTACGATCTGGAATAGTAGAAAGATCATTGAACTATTTGGTTTTTTTGTTTTTTTTTTTTTTGAAACACGTTAGCATTCTAGCTGTAGTTTCAAAAGTGTTAGATGTGGTCTCTGCAGGAACTGGGTATTCAGTGGGGTAGAGCTGGGCCCAGGAAGGGAGCAGGAGCTCTGAGGAGATTCTCCTGGTCCCGGGAGCTGGGGGAGAGGCCTCGTGCCCAGGCACAGGCTGATGCCCAAACATCAGACCTTCTGAGGAGCCAGCCCACCCCCCAGAATCATAATGAACAATGTAGTTTTCATTTCGGGGTGAAAAGAGTGGTACCAGTTTTCTGTAGGAATATATTTTTTTCTCTCCCTAAAGTCCAGCACATTTGTCATGTCCATCCTTAGGTGAGGAATCCTGCAGGGGGGTGGGGGGGCTGGGAGGGGGAGTCTTTCGTATCTTTAGCAGCTATTCCTAGGACATATTTGGAGAGTTCTTGTAGCTGTTTCTTATTTTAACCCTTGAAATGATTAAAAGGATGCCGCTTCATTCTTACTCAGTGATTGTGTTCCTACAGGAAATAATAGAGTCCAAGTGCATTATTCTCCTGATATTTGATACAGGACCAGCGTGGCAGTCCTAGGAAAGAAGAGCGGGTGGTCGGAAGTCTGCCCTCTGGAGTTCTAGGTGCAAAGTCATGGGATGTTAGAGCTGAAAGGGGCCACTGTGATCATGGAGTCCAACTTTGGCTTTTTACAGATCAGGAAACTGAAGCCCAGAGATTTGCCCAAGTTCCTAGAACTAAGTGTGGGATCCCTGGGACTCCTGATTCCAGGTCCAGCTACACCCTTGTCATATAGGGTGTACTTTATTATTATTATTATTATTTTAAAATATTTATTTATTTGACAGATACAAGTAGGCAGAGAGGCAGGCAAAGAGAGAGGGCGGGAAGCAGGATCCCTGCTGAGCAGAAATCCCAATTCAGGGCTCTATCCCAGGACCCTGAGACCATGACCTGAGCCGAAGGCAGAGGCTTAACCCACTGAGCCCCCCAGGTGCCCCCCTAGGGTGTACTTTAGAGCAGCTCTGTGCAGTAGAACTTTCCGCAGCGATGGACATGTTTAGTCCAGTTACATGCGGCTCTCGAGTACTTGAAATATGACTAATGTAACTGAGAAGGTGAATTTTTTGCTCTAATTTTAATTAAAGTTAAAATTGATATAGCCACATGTGGCTCCTGGCTATCATTGTGGCCATTGCAGCTTTAGAGACATTGCAGAGGACGATAAGGCCTGTCTTCCCTGCCTGCCTCATTCTCACCAGGTTAGGTGCTGTTCCGGTGCATCTGTACTTCTGCCAAACCAGGAGAATCACTTTGGGCCGACCACTTTGTGGATGAAGGGTGGCCCCTCTGTAAATGAGGGGGTTGGACTTAGATCTCTCTCTCAGTCCTTGATAGGACTGCAGACCTGGTTCTTGCCGCTGATCAGTGCTGTGAACTTCAGCAGGGCACTTGGCCCTCCTGTGCCTCAGTTTCCTCATCTGTTACCTACAGTAGTCAAGCACACTCCCAGCCCCCCATGATATTGAGAGAGGCTCACATTGGAAAATCAGTGAAAGAAAATCCCTTTGCTGCTGCCTCCTCCTCCTCAATAGTCTTTGGTGTCTGGAAGTATTTTTAGTTTTGATGTGAGTCGTGGGTAGGTTTTCTTTTCTCTAAGATGCTGTCATTGGTGAACTTCTTTGTCAAGGTGAACCTTATTGTCAGAGCAGAGATGATAATAACTCACAGCCCGTAGGAAACAGGAACTGGAAGACTCAGTACTGGTGGCAAACGACAGATCTGATCAGTGGTGCTAGTTTTTCCTAGTCTTGCTGAACTAGGGCATTCTCTGATCCATCCCTCCAAAGTCTGCGGTTGAATCTGAGAAACCAAAGCAGATCCCCTCTCTTGAGAACTGTGGCTTTCTTTCCTTTTGCTCCTTTTTTCCACAGCAGCCTGTTTACATCCCATGTGGAATATGTGGTCCCATGCGTTCTGCAGTGAACCAACCCCCTCAAGAATTGTCCCCGTAGTTACCATGTTTACATCAGTGGTTCTCAAACTTTGTTCCCCAACAGCGATCCTTCACTGCCATGCCCACAGCTCTCTGGTGGGCCTGCCTTGACTGTTTCCAGAAGTCACTCAATTTTCATGGAGGCATAAAATCTGTTCCTGCTATAACAAAACAAGTAGGTTTTCTGGCCTCACATGAGTGGGGTACAGCCTGTTTTGGCTAGCAGGCAGTGTGACATGAGGCTGGGGCTGATGATGGATGGCTAGCTGGCCATTCGGGAGAAATGTGCTCCCAAGCACATAAAATAGCCAAGGCAGACCAACAGGATGGTCCTGAGGGTGACCTAGTGTGAGGTAACTTAGCTGAACACACCCCCTCAAAACCCCAGGAAGTGTTATGTTACTGTGGCAGGATTTGCCTTATAATTGTAGTTGAATGATACAGTGTTGCATCTTTTGGATTTTTCAATGGTGCCACCAAAAATTGTAATATCTGTAACTATACCAAAAGCCATGGTTTGCTGCCTCTGACGTCCCTCAGGATGGCCACAGGGAATGAGGTAGGACCCAGAGGGGACATGTGGAGCATCGCCAACCCTGTCCCATCAGAGTTACAGGTTCCATGTTGGTTCAAAAGGATTCCTCTGCTTATACAGCAAAAAAGTTGAACACCACTACTGTAGAGCAGTGGTCCTCCAATTTTTGTGAGCATCAGAGGCTCACCTGGGTGCTTTGTTAAAATAGAAATTGCTGGGCCCACCCCTGGAAGAGTCAGGGTTGAGACTTGAAAAATTGTCTAACTCGTTGTCAGGTGATGCTGATACTGCGGGTCCTGGGAGCACTCTGAGAATAGAACCACCGATTCTGGAGAACAGAAATTATATTCACTACCCATTGTGTGTCCAGTTCTGTGTTAGATGTGGTAAGTTCAGTCTCACTCGAAGTTGAAAACTTGTATCACTGTCCCCATTACAAAGGAGAAGACTCAGGCGAACAGAGTTTCAGGAACTAACTTGTCCTTCAATTGCTGGTCATCAGAGAATCGGACCCCCAGCGATACCTCTTTTGTAGATCGGGGATTTCCAGCCTGTGGTCCAAGACAGGAATAGGGGAAGGATTTCTTATAGTGGGTTTGAAAATCCAGATGTAAAGAAGGCATGACCTACAGACCTCATGTCTCACTTGTGGGACATCTGTTCAAATGCATCTTTTTGATAAAGACACTATGAAGTCCTGTTAAGGGTCTCAGCTGGACAAAGTGTTAATTGAGCATTTTCTCATGATGGATACTTAGAGGACAGCTACTATTACTGAATGCTAGGAAGTTGTTTGTTTTGTTTCTGATGGCAAGAAGTTGGTTGTCTTCATACTAGAAAAGATTAGGCCTTATTTCCCTGAAGCATGGTGTCTGGTTGCCTTTCCCAAGTCAGGGCCTTGGGGAGAGGGAATGTAGACATAGTATTAATGAACTGATTCTCATTCAAGAGGGTTGCTGGGGAAAGTAATGCTATTGTGTTGATTGATTCCACCAGGAATTCATTTAGTCTGCCTTCAGTGGGGACGGGATTTCTCCCCCAGGCCTGCCCACAGCCCTGAACTGGCTTTCTCAGCTTCCTTCCACTCTCTCCCTGCTCTGCTGCTTGCCAAGGCCAGCCCTTCCTCCTGGAATCTGTCGTGTCCTGCTGCCTGGATTCCTTCTCCATCAGTTGTCTCCTTTCCCACTTGCGTTTTTGCTCCTCTCCTGTCTCATTCAAGTAACAATTTGGGATAAGCTCACTATGTAGCAGAAAGTTTTTTTCTCTTCCAACAGATGTGTCCAGGCCTGCCCGCTATGCTCATAGTTAGGATAATTATACTCCTACAATGTGTCTGACTTGGGCTAAAAACTTGCATCTATTACCTCTGACCTCTTGTGGGTTCTTGGGCAAGCCCCCTGTATTTTCTAGGCATCTGTAAAAAGGGAACATAACTTCATAAGATTGTTGTGAGGATAAAAAGTAAAACCATATATAGTCAACACTTCATCTGGGGCCTGACTCACATGTTCAGTGTAGTTATGGTTCAGGAAACTGACCTATGAAGAGAAGAAGAAAAAAACCTTTCTCACTGTTATTCTCTCCACCATCTCCTGCATTCCGTCCTAAGGGGTGCCATTCTCTCACCCCTTTTACTGAATCACCTAGATTAGTGCTTCTCAATCGTTTGTTCATTATGACCCCATAGGAGAAAAAATAGGTATCATTAATTAGCTTAAATTTAACTTAAATTTTTCCCTAGTGAGATCAACACAAAGTGAGATGAGGAATAAGATTTTATTGGGTGGGGTTGAACTTTGGAGGGCCATAAGCTATTGTAATATCTAAGAATTTTTTTACTTCTCTCCCCCAGGAACCAATTTCCAGCCCCTAGAGTAGGGAGTGGGCAAATACCTCTCCGGATGAGAAGGCATGCTTTAGATTCCGAACAGTCTAACATTTGGGAAGTCCACTGACTTCTGCCCGACATGTCTGTCATCTTTGGTCTCCCCTCACACCTCTGGCCGGCCGTATCCCGTCCTCTGCTGCTCCTCTTATTGCACCTTCTGTATCTGCTTTCCTGGCTCACTCAGCCACACACAGCACATCCAAGACATCCAGGACAGGACCATGTCTTGGGGGAGGGAGACACACTTCACTCTATGACAGCAGGACCTAGACCAAAGAGTGGTGGGTGGAAGGCGCAGGGTCCAGTGGGAGTCTGGGAAAGGAGCAAGGAGAGGCGAGTGTGTGGTGGGGTGTAGAGGGCACGCACCAGGCTGGGCAGGGCAAGGGGGCAGGCTGGACTGGCCCAGGGGATCATGAGGAACCAGAGCTTCAAAGGTACCACTTTGAGCCCTGTTCTCCCTCATGATAGTTTGGTTTTTCCATCATCTTAACAGATGACCTTAAGAATAGTAAGTGTTAGGGTGCCTGGGTGGCTCAGTGGGTTAAGCCTCTGCCTTTGGCTCAGGTCATGATCTCAGGGTCCTGGGATCAAGCCCCATTTTGGGCGCTCTGCTCAGCAGGGAGCCTACTTCCACCCTCTCTCTGGTGCCTCTCTGCCTGCTTGTGATCTCTGTCTGTAATAAATAAATAAATAAAATTTGAAAAAAAAAAGAATAGTAAGTGTCACAGGTGCCACTCTTTGAGAAGTTAGCTTTTAGGGAAGTGGTGAATGCCTTCCGGGCGTTGAGAGCAGAGTAGGCAGAAGTCTGGTGTCACGAAAGCATCAGATGTCAGGTTTGGCAGAGCGGCAGGAGTGGCTGCCTGGAGACGGCGCCGGAACCTAAATGTGCCTTGCAGACGAGGGTTTGGAGCTGCTAAAATATGGTTTTCAGCACGTACTGTCTTCTTGTGTGTGTCTGAGCCCATCATCTTTTTTTTTTTACCCCATTGGCCCTCACTTATAATGTCCCAGAGATGATACTTGATCCTTTACTCTCTGCCCTTCCCTCAGTGTACATTCCCTCTGGCCAGCACACCTCCTGATCTTTGTTGGAAGTCTGGCCCTTTGGCACCCACAGCACCCGCCTCCTCAGCACTTCCGCTTGGCTGCCCTGAGGCCACCTGAGTGTCTGCTCATTCTTCTGGTCACCCAGGCTGGGAACCTTAGAATGAGCTGGTTGGTGCTTCTTTTATATTCTCTGGTTAGGAAACCACAGCGGGTCTTACTGATTAGGTCTCCCTCTGGCCCCAACTTACTCAGGCACTCAACAAATATTTCCTTCTCTGCCTTTCCTCCCTCCATTTCTTCCCTCCTCCCTCTTTCCCTCTTAGCCTTCCTTCCTTTCTCTTAGCTAATATTTATTGAGCCAAGAACTGTGCTGGTTGCTTTGTGTGCATTTTTTCACTTAATACAATAATTCTGTGAACTTATATATTATTATTATATATTATATAGTAATATATATTATGATATATATTATTAACTTATATATTATTATTATCCTGTTCTGCAGATAAGATCAAACAGGAAAGGTAACTTGTCCAACTTCACACAGTCAAGTATCAGAACTAGGGGATGTCTTTGACGTCTGACACCCCCGCCCCATCTGTCTTTTCACTTTGACCATGAAAACAGGATCCAAATTGGTCTCCCCTCCTACCCCTCTCTACACCAAGCTGTCCAGATCCTGCTGGGTTTCATCCTCTGCAGCACAAATGTGATCATGTAGCTTCCTTCCCCCAAATTCTTCAGTTCATAAACCACTCATCCTGGTATCCAGCCCCCCCACCCCACCCCCCGTATGACCCTGCTTTCTGTCAGTTTGAAGATATGAGGGTATGGTGGGAACGACATAGGATCTGGTACCAGAAGACCTGGGTCCGGTCCCAGAGTGAACGCTTCCTAGCTGTGCTCATGCGTTCATTTAATTCAGTGAATATTTGTTAGGTGCCCTTGGCATGTTGGTCACTCTGCGAGTGTTTCCAGCCTTCACTGTGAGGAAAGTAAACCTAGTCCCTGCCTTCAGAGGGCTGCAGACTGATCTCCCTTTCCCCCTCTGCACAACAGGGATGTTGACAACACCCATCTCACTCGACTGCGGTGGGGAACAGACAGAGAGGGGCAAGCCGTGCTTTGCCACACATACTGCTCATCCAAGTGGTATTTGCTTCTGCTTCTGCTCTAGGAAGTTCCCTGCGTATTTCCAGCTCTACCTTTGCTTATAACTCTTACCTCACCCTCCTGTACCTTTAAACATCCTGTGCAGTCTTGACGGCCCCCCTGGAAAGGTATCTCATCCATTAAACCTTTCCAGAATCTCCATGCTTAATAAGAGGGTTTATTCAAGAATATTTATCAAGCACTTTTTAGAGCAGTGTTTTTCAAGGCGTGGTTCAAAGATCCTGGGAGCCTCAAGTCCTTTCAGGGTGTCCACACAAATTTATTTTTATAATATTAAGATATTATTTATTATTAAAAATAATAAAAATATTATTATTTTTCATCATCTTAACATTTGGAATGATGCAAAAGCACTGAGTCTGAAACTCTTGCTGCATAATCATTAATAAGGCAGTAGCACCAAATGGTACTAGGGCCCACATTCCTCACTACCCCACAATCACAGTTTATTTTTATTTTTTTTAAAGATTTTATTTATTTATTTGTCAGAGAGAGTGAGCGCAGGCAGACAGAGTGGCAGGCAGAGGCAGAGGGAGAAGCAGGCTCCCCGCTGAGCAAGGAGCCCGATGCGGGACTCGATCCCAGGACTCTGGGATCATGACCTGAGCCGAAGGCAGCCGCTTAACCAACTGAGCCACCCAGGTGTCCCCACAATCACAGTTTAAAAAAAAAAAATGCCATTTCACATAAGTGTGTCCTTGAAGCAGGGAAAGTGATTAACTGTATTAAGTGTCAACCCTCAAGGCACATCTTTTCATATTGTGTGACACAACTAAGAGAATAAAGCTTTTCTGATAATCAAGTGATAACTGTCTCGAGGAAAAACACTTGTGTGATTATTTGAGTTGCAGGCTGAACCGCAAGCTAAACTAACCCCATTTTTACTTGAAAGAATGTCTGATAGACAAACTCTGACTGTTCACACTTAGGTCTTTGTTGGACAGTTTCTCAAAAAAGAACAAAGCCAGGCTGTCACTTCAAGAGAAACAACTGTCAGTATTTGTTGCCTGTGATAAAATTCTACCTTTCAAGCAAAAATTGGAGCTGTAAAGAACTTGTATCCGCTACCAGCAGATTACTTCAAGAAAGTGTACTGAACGATTTCCGGGGAGATCAGTGGTGATGTTAATGAGTGGGCTCTTTTGATACTGTGTGTGATGAAATGTGTCAGCGTTTGGAAAACTTGGGTGACTCAGTGAATCCATATCTCTCAGTAAACGATGTGCTGCACACTCTGCGTGAGCAAAAGTTCTATTCAAATGCAGGATAGACGAGTCAGTTTTAATATAGCAGAATGTGAAAAGTTCGCTGAAAGGGTTTGAGCTAACCTTTAAGAAATCATCACTTGAAAAAAAAAAAGAAGTCATCACTTGTTAAGTTTTGATGTAGTATCAAAGAAAAAATAGGCCCTGTTACCTGTAAAGGCTTTCCATCTGTATCTGTGTAAGTCTGGACTTGCTTCATCTATGAAAACCCGAATAATGTATCACAGCAGATTGAATGCAGAAGCAGAAAAGAGGATCCAGCTGTCTTCTATTAGAGATTTGCAAAGACTTGACATTAAGGAGATTTAGAAAATGTGAATCTAGTCATCTCACTAAATTTTTTGTTTTGTTTTAGAACACAGTTTTTTTTCTCTTTTTTTTTTTTTTAAGATTTTATTTATTTGACAGAGAGAGAGAGAGAGATCACAAGTAGGCAGAGAGAGGGGGAAGCAGGCTCCCTGCTGAGCAGAGAGCTCGCTGTGGGGCTCCGTCCCAGGACCCTGCGATCATGACCTGAGCTGAAGGCAGAGGCTTTAACACACTGAGCCACCCAGGTACCACAACACAGTTGTTTTTCATAAAATGTCACTTTTGTTGAGATCTATTGGATTTATCAATTATATCAGTTTTAATTTCTAATAATATATCATTAGGTGAAGCCAAATAAACAGAAGCCATTGGTGATCTTCAGTTTTGAAGAGTGTAAAGGGACCTTAAGACCAAAAAGTTTGAGAATGCCTCAATGAGAACTGTGGGTAAATGGTTCTAGCTGTTGGCGTACACCCATGAAAACTGAAGTCCCTCCCCCGGTGAAGTTTATCCATGACTGTCCTGTGATTCTGGGTTCTCTGGCACTACCTAGCTAGGTACAATATCAGCACAAATGGGCATGACATGACCATAGAATTGTATACAGTGCTCTGTCATCCATGGCCAGGCCTTGCTAGGAATGCACATTACTGTAAGTGCATTAGAAATGTGAACAAGAGCCATTCACCAGAGTCTAGTAAATATGTCTGCCATGCCTATAGCCCTTTCTAAAAAAATCTACTTTCTGCTGAGGGAAGCAGCCTAGACTGTTTGTTAAAAATGGCCATGTTCCGGGACGCCTGGGTGGCTCAGTTGGTTGGGCGGCTGCCTTCGGCTCAGGTCATGATCCCAGCGTCCTGGGATCAAGTCCCACATCAGGCTCCTTGCTTGGCAGGGAGCCTGCTTCTCCCTCTGCCTCTGCCTGCCACTCTGTCTGCCTGTGCTTTCTCTCTCTCTCACACAAATAAATAAATAAAATCTTTAAAAAAAAAAATGGCCATGTTCCTAACTAATGTGACTTCTCCCCTTACTTTTCTCTTTTAGCCACAGTTGATTGGGTCAAGAAGAGCCCTGACCCTACAATAGCCTTATTCTCACAAGCTTCCTGGTCTCCTGTAAAGGCCTCAGCCCACTGTAAAGGCCTAATCGGATTCTTTATAACAATTTGTACATGAAAGACACCCAGGGCAACAGGGAGAGTTGCCCAGTGGCATTCTAATCTGTAGACAGATAATCACAGAGGCCACTAGGCAAGTTCTGAGCAGAAACTATGAAGAAGCAGAAGGGAGACCCAAGATGTGTGGCAGGAGAAAGAGAAACCAAGAAGAAAAGACTAGGTCATCATCAGCATCCGGGACTCCACACTCATGCTGCTGTTGGAAGACCAGAGAATCTAGTTCTGGAGACTACCCTGGTTCCTTTCAGTTATTGACCTGCCTTTTTTTCTTTTTCTTTCTTTTCTTTTCTTTTTTTTTTTTTGGTCTCATTGAGACCTGTCACTGTACCTCTTATTGTCTGTATATCCTTACAGTAAGTGTCTAATAATTGAGGTCACTCTGGAGAGTCTGTTTCTTTCCACAAAAGGGCTTACCATACAGGAAGGTGATTGGAAGTCAGACAGGGAGGTGAGGTTGAGGGAGTTGGCTTGGAGGAGGTGGAGTTAGCAGGGCCTGACAGGACTTGGATGGACAGACGGCATTCCAGCCTGGCAACAGCATGGCTGAGAGGCCAGTGTGAAGAGAAGAAGAGGATGGGAGCGGAAGTCAGCATGGTAGAGGAAGGAAGAGATTGGTTAGCTCAAGCAGCCTCATGTTATATAGAGCATTAGAAAACAGGAAGGATACCTGGGCGGCTTCGGCAGTTAAGTATTGACTCTTGGTTTCATCTCATTTCAAACCAGGGTCGTGGATTCTAGTCCCACGTGGGGCTCATGCTTAGCAGAGAGTCAGCTTGAGATGCTGTCTGGCTCTGGCTCTGGTGCGTGCTTTCTCTCTCGCTCTCTTTCTCTCTCATACAATCTTAAAAACAACAACAACAACAAAACAAACAGGAGGGCAGACTGAGGATCTGAGGAGAGAGAATTTGGACACGGGAAGCTTGTAAGGCCACTGTGGTGATCCTGGTATTGCCAGTGGGGGCGCTGGTTGCCTCAGCCCTGTGGGCAACAGAACTTGACAAGCCTGGCTGGCTCTGTCACCTGAGAAAGGCCTTGGCTTTGATTGAGTGGTTTTCTTGTGAAATGCAGTGTATCCACATTAGGAACATGTCAGAGACAGCATCCCTGCTGACTAGAACTGGACTGATCTTTTTTTCCTCTGTCTCCCACCCCATTTTCTAGATCAGAACTTCTTCAGGCAAAGTATGAAAAGTGTTGCTAGAAGCCAGTTGAATAAATCATTTGGGGATTTTCACAAAATCTTTACTACCACAGCATAACCACTTATGCTTACTTCTAAGCATACATGGAAGCCATACTTCTAGTTAGGCATTTTGAGATTTCAGGTGTGGAATGTTAGGTGTTTTGTGTTATTCATGCTTGAGTTGTTTTTCCACAGTCAGTTGAACTCCTGGTGTTGCACTGCCTGACTCAACTGTGCTTACGCATCTAAGTGCCGGACACGCAGTAGGACTGCCTTTTTCTAAGTGTCCTGTACTTGGTGACACCTCTTAGGGGGGACCATTTCTTCCTGTGAGCTGTTAACAGGTAGAGGGTCCCTGCCTTTCAAGGGTCTGCATCTTCATAACAGGATGTTAAGTATGAGTAGAAAAAGAATTTTAGAGAAATTATTCTTGTGAACATGACTTTTTGTGTTCTCTCAATTAATTTTTAACCCATAAAAATGTGATAGTCCAAGTTAGAATGAGCCAGATATTGAGATGGGGGTGAGCTGAAGTAGAAAGATAACTAATCCTTTCCTGTTGACCTTAGCAAAATGTTAGCCATTAAGCAATTAACTTTACCTCTCTCTATCCCATCTATAAAATGCTGATAATTCTAATACCTCCTCCTCAGTGTGTACATGAGAATTAAATGAACTGAAGTGGAACTCAGTGGTAAACATGTCTTTATTGAGCATCTGCTATATATCATATACTCCCTGTCTGGGGTTAAAGTAGAAGACAGGGTTGAAGTGGGGCTTACAGCTGTGCCTAGTAGATAGCAAAATATTCAATAAATGCTACCCATTGTTGTTTGAGGGAGGTGCACCCAAGTTGAGAAATTCTGGAAGAAGCCAAAGTTAGCCAGGGAAAGGGTGTAGAAATGCAGGCCTCAAGCAGAAAGCATCCCTGGTGTGCCAGTCTCAGCAAGGCGTGATAGTCCCTGCAAAGCCAACTGGGTTATCTGATGTGTAGTTTGGAAAGTGTCACGTATTGTGCTTTTCACACACAAACCCACACATGGGGCATTCATTATCACATAGTCTTCAGGCATGGAGAACAATGTCGATGTTGAGTTTGGCAAATGAATGGATGTCTTTTATCAGCAGGGCATTCATTTTCATCAT
Source organism: Taxidea taxus jeffersonii (assembly GCA_003697995.1). Classification (NCBI taxonomy): domain Eukaryota; kingdom Metazoa; phylum Chordata; class Mammalia; order Carnivora; family Mustelidae; genus Taxidea; species Taxidea taxus. Next base: position 7,134 of record RCUC01157172.1, on the reverse strand, counting down.
AGGAGCCTAAAAGCCATGTTTTTCAAACTAGTCACATGTTCACTTGTGAACATGCATTTTGTAAGAATTCTGTAATGTTGATCCTAAGAAGGTCTGTGGAGAGAAAGTAGTAGAAAGAAAAGCCAATTGTGAGTGACTTTATTCAATTTTGAATTTTTACTGGGCTCATAAGAACTACCTTAGGAGTTGACATGCATATCCTCTTTATTTTATAACTTTTTTTACTTAAATTCAATTAATTAACATATAATGTATTATAAGTCTCAGACGTAGAGGTCAGTGGTTTATCAGTGTTATATAATTACATCACGTGCCCTCCTTCATGTCCATCACCACTTATCCCACCCACCCCCCTCCAGCAACCCTCAGTTTGTTTCCTATGATTAGAATTTCCTATGGCTTGTCTCCCTCTGTAGTTTCTAGACTCATACTCTAATGCCACTGTCCATGTGTGTATTTTTGTATAGTTGGGATCAGAGTATACATCCTCTTTGTTGATCTGCTTTTGCATCTAACTTTGGTTCATACTGCCCTTTTCCTGTGTCCTCACACTCCACATCTTCTTCCTTGTGATGGCAATAAAATAATCCCCTGGGCTGATAAGTAGCCATTGGTTTAACTTTCTATCCAAGTACTAAACATTTGGGTTGTTTCCAGGGTTTCACAAGAACATATTTGCTATAAACAGCGTGTACAGATTGCTTTAGTCAGCAACTTACTATGCACCTTCTGGAATGGCACTCTCTGCCAAGGTCGTGGAATTGGTATCAACTCATTAAACTAAGAGTCTTAAGAACTGGCATTGAGGACTTCCTGAGACAGCATCTTATTCTTTGGCTTATTTTTCTTCCTTTAATTAGCAGATATGTAGGGAGAACCTGTCATGTGCCAGAGAATACCAAGCATAGGTGAGCAAGGTAGAAGAGGTCCCAGCTGATGGTATGTAGACTCAAGCTGAACGCTGTGGAAGCAGAAGTCATTATGGTGACATTATCATCCTGTAAACAGTGTCAGTCAGACATCCAGGTGACAGTGGATGTTTGGTCTTGGTAAATATTAAAAATCAGTACAGATTTTATTATTTCTGTATTAGGCTAACAAAGTGATGGCTAAGTTTGAAGCGCATGGTATAGGGAAAAGCACAAGCCTGTGAATTCGGATAGTCCTAGATTTGACTCTTAACTCTGCCACTTGTAGACTTGTGGTTTTGGGAAAAACATTTAAATCCTCTGAACCTCAGTGTCCTTTATCTCTCAAATGGGTATATTATTTTCTGTCCTTTGGGTTGTTTGTATTTCTAATACCCAGCCAGGGTAGGGGGCTCAGCAGTTGGTTGTTGGCAGAATAAAAGAAAAAATGGATGGGCGATTGGATGATTGGGTGGTTGAATGGTTGGTTAGATAGATAGTTGAATGCATGGATGGATGGATGGATGGATGGATGGATGGAACAATCACTGTGGAATGAGAATGACTTGAGAACCTCTAAATAAATAATATTTATTATCTATACTAATTCTTTTTTTTTTAAGATTTTATTTATTTATTTGATAGACAGAGATCACACAAGCAGGCAGAGAGGCAGGCAGAGAGGGGAGGGGAGAAGCAGGCTCCCTGATGAGCAGAGAGCCCGATGTGGGACTCAATCCCAGGATGCTGGGATCATGACCCGAGCCGAAGGCAGCGGCTTAACCCACTGAGCCACCCAGGCGTCCCTTATACTAATTCTAAATAATATCAACAGCAGGTTATATTTGCCCTATTACCTTGAGGTTTGCCAAGGTATTTGCCTTTAACTTAGAGGTTTCTCACCTCTAAGTTAAAGGAAACCAAATTAAGAAGACATAAACCTCTCTTTTGTTATCACATGTATATTAAAAGCTATAAATGACAGAAAATGTGACTAATTGTGGCCCTAACAAGTAGGGGGTTATTTTTCCAGATTTCAGGTAGTCTGGAGGTGGCACCTGCTTCTGCCTTTGGCCACTAAGAATCTATGCTGCCTCTAGACCTTTGATCTACCCTGTTTGCTGTGTTTAGTTTAACACAGAGACTTACTTTCTGGTGGTCACCAAATGATTGTCACACTTCTGTGTCTCATGACCAGTTTCAAAGTTGAGAACCAATGAGGCACCTACCACGTTGCTTCTGTCTGTTTTGAGGAGGCAAAATCCTTTCCCAGCATCCTCACAAAAGTTCCCCTCCAGCCTCACTGGGTTGACATGCCAACCCTGAGGCCAGGACCTTTCCTGAGCTCACAGCATCTCTACCAGAACAAACTGGGGTTCTGTCACCAGGGAAATGTTGAGGGCTGCATGGAGGCTGGACAGCCATAGCGTTGGCCACATTTTCATACAAGGAAACTGAAAAAGCACAAAAGACAGAAGTTCAAGTTTGGTGGATATGTTTTCTTTATAAGACTTTATCTGTGTTAGGGGATTCAGGATTTGTAAGCCCCCAGCTAGGATGTGACGATTCTGTTGTTTGAAGCTGGATGACAATGTTTTGGGGGCTCTGTGTGTCCTTGCTGTGTGTATGACGGGTTTTTTTTTTTTTCCTTCTTTCTTTTTGAGCTTCAGAAGAAAACAGGAGTAAAAGAGTTAAAATAGGGAAATATTTTCTAGACTTAGTTTTGGGCCTCTGAAATGCTGCAACCCTGACTTTTGCCAGAAGCCCTATGCTGACTCCAGCCAAAGAAAGAACTGTTAACAAAATACTTCCCCAACCAAGCTGAGTGAAGAGAAGAAAATGTAAAACAGTATTTGAGGGAGGCTGGGGAAGCTTTTGGAGGGTTGGCAGTGAAGCTTTGCAGAAAAGTGCAGGAATTTGAGGGTCGTTCAGAATGTCATTGGTGTATAGTTTATGTTGGCTCTGCCCATGTCCAAGGTTCAGAGAACAGAAGAAGAAAAGAAAGCCACTTGCACAGCCCGAGAGGGATGCAAAGACCCACAGAGTTTAATTGCACACACGTATGTTCTAGGAATTCAGAGTTGTGGTTAAAAAATGTTTCTGGGAGTTTTTGACTTGGATGACAAAATGCCTAATATTCAATATCTGCCATTTTCCTCTTTAGACCAGCCACCCGACAACTTGCATTCCTAAACAATTAAATGGGATTCCACGTCACAGACATCCAGACTTTCAGGCTTTAAAGGAATACTTACACATATAGGTAAAAGCTTACCATGACCTGGGTATGACTGAGTGCACTTTATTTATTGAGGAGGTGAAAGGGCAGAGCTGATACTGATCAGGGTTTTCTATTTCTGTTAACTCCACTGTCAGAATTTGACCATGTCCTTGAACCGTGCTGTGTGACTTATTTCTCAAGTGATTGGAGATGAATAATATCTGGTGTTTAAATGAGAGTTCCAGAATTTCACATACAAAAGCTCCAGAAAGATGATGCTTTAAGAAAAGGAGAAAAGATACCGTAGACAAATACCAGTCGACTGAACTCTCTGAAGCTGAGATCTGCTAAGAGGCCAAGTAAAGGAGAGAAAAGTGGAATTCACAGATACTGGTCTTGGTGGGGTAGAATTCCCTGCCATGCTGGGAAAATGCAAGAAGGCTGGGAGAGTGGCTGTCCCCCCAGAGCTAACGCTGACTACTTGGTACATCGTGATAAACGGGACTTGTTCATGAAGGAAAAGCACTCATATTGAAGAAGCCACCAGAAAACCCAAATGTGTGGAAGAAGCCTGGCAGGAGGAATCTGTGCTTCCTTCTGGGTTTCTTCTGAAAGTTTTTTTAATGTTCCATAGTATTTTCTGTGGCCACTGGGTCCAAACTGCTTGGAAACATACAACAAAAGTAGTGTAGCAGACCACTTGGCATTGAAATTTGACCCAGCAGTATTCAGAATTAACTGAAAGCAACACTGCCATTACCATAAATAAGGCAGACAGTCTCTTTATTAGTTGAATTCTCTGAGCATTTTTTCTTAAGGTAATAAAGCTTTAAGGCTTTAGTCAGAGGCCAAAGGCTGTAAAACATGTCAGATGCTTAGATCAAAACCCAGGACATAGCCATGAATTTGTATACATTGAACTCACCCACCACATCATCAACCCCCGAGGGGATGGCTTACCCTAGTCCACTCCCCAGTGGGGTGTTTCAGAGATGGCAGAAATATGAGGACCTAAGTAGGGGGACTGTATTGTTTAAAATCATACGCTGTCTGATGATTTGCTTAGGGAAAGGGGGAAGTATTTTCATAATATAAACATGAGAGAATCAAGTTGCATAAAATATTTCTGGCTATTTGAGAATATACATTTACTCAGTAACCAAAAATGCCTAGTCTCTCTCAGGCATCACGTCAAGCATGGGTGGGTGCCGGGTACTGCAATAAACAAACAACATCCTTTTCTTGTGTATTTACATTCCAGTGAAAGAGAGAGATAATAATTCAATAGGATAGAAAATAGAATGCCAGGAAGAGTTCTATGAGGAAGACAAAGCAGGGTGTGAAAAGAGTAGGGCCTCTCTGAGAAGATGACCCTTGTCACAGAGACCTGCAGGAAGTGAGGTTGAAGAGTATCTGAGAAGTTCTCGCAGGAGGGAGACTAAATGTCTCACTGTTGAGGCAGGAGACAGCTTGGTGTATTCGGTTTTTTGGTTTTTGTTGGGCTTGAACTTAGGACCCCGGGGTCAAGAGTCGCATGTTCTACCTACTGAGCCTGGCAGGGGCCCCAGTTTGCTTGGGGTACTTCAGGAGAAGGGGAGGTTGGTGGGGCTGGCTAGCGTGAGCCAGGGCCAGTTCACATATAGAGCCTGGGAGGCCAAGGGTTTAGCATGTGTGCTGAACATGCCTGGAAGCCATTGGAGAGTTTTGAGCAGGGAAGTGAGGTGACTGATGACACGCCCCCTGCTGGACACCACACTTGGGGTGGGAGGAGAGGCAAGACCAAAGCCCAGAGATCCATGGGGAGGCTGCGCAAGTCATCCACATGGGATGCTGCCAGCTTGGACTGGGGGCTTGGAGGAGACACTGAGATGTGACTGGATCCGAGAGAGGTTTTGAAGGTAGGGCTGATGGGTTTTGCTGGTGGACTGACTGGATGGATAGTAGGTGGGAAAGGAGCCAAAGATGAGTGAGGGTTTGGGCTTGAGCAAGGGCTTGAATGGTGGCGGCTTGCTTCCAGGGCCTCCAGGGAAGAAGCAGTGTGAAGAAATGATTAAGAATTTGGTTGTGGCCATTTTTAAGTTTGAGATCCTAGTAAGGCATTCTTGGAAAGATGTTAAGAAGGCAGATGAATAACTCTGGAGTTCAGAGAAAAGGCTGGGAATGGAGATGTAGATTTGAAAGTTATCAGATTTAGGGAAGAGGAAAGGATCCAGCAGGGGAGACTGAGAACGCACGTCATAGTTTTCTGAAAACAGCCGTGGAAGGGCACATCAGAATCTGGTAAGGGAAGGGAAGGTTTTTATAGTCATTGAAAGCATGTGTGAGTTTTAAAACGTTAAGAAATACTGCCTTATGTCATCAGTATCCACACCCGTTCATAGAATTAGGGGAGAAATGTTCGTAGGAACAAAAGCCAGCCTTAGCAGTAGAAGATAAATGGGAACCTCATTTCCACATTCGCTATTTCATTACTCTCCCACTGTGCCACGGTGAGCCGTTCAGATATAGACAATTAGTTATAAACGTGGACGTCCAGGGCTTCACCCCCACCCCTTTCATTCATTGGAAACCTAGGGTATGTTAGCAAAGAGCTCATTCTTGTGGGAAGGCAGTTAAATATGTAGAAGTGTAAAGTACGGCTTGGGCACTCACGGACCTTATAATCTAGTTGTCCATGCAGATACATAAACAAATGAGAAATGGGAGGGCCCAGGGAGAGCGGCTGAGCATGGAAATGGCTATACCTACAGTTAGAACATTGATGCCCATGGGCTGCCTTTCAACCTCTTCCCAAGGGTATGGTGAATGACAGGTGTGTGTGTTTCTCTTGCTTCTGGATGAGAGTTTTTGGTTTTCTTCTGGTGCGGTGAGTACCAGTCTGTGCACTGCCCCAAAGAAAAGCCAGGAGATCATGTCGTTCGGAATGGGTATAAAATGGGAAAGCTCCTAAGGATGCGAGGGAGAGGTTACAAACAAATGCTGTAGTAGAGACAGCGAAGGTGGCTTTATCCAGGAAGCAGGTGGGAGGTGCAGAAAAAGGCTGTTACCAGCCAGGCCGATTTGCTTAGTTGTTGTCTTCTGGTAGAATTGTGCATTTGAGTGGGTTATGTTGAATATGGCTGTTTGCCTTTTTTTTTTTTTTAAGATTTTATTTATTTATTTATTTGTCAGAGCGAGCAAGCGCACAAGCAGACAGAGTAGCAGGCAGAGGTGGAAAGAGAAGCAGGCTCCCTGCTTAGCAAGGAGCCCGATGCGGGACTCCATCCCAGGACCCTGAGATCATGACCTGAGCCAAAGCGGCCCAACCGACTGAGCCACCCAGGTGTCCCTGGCAGTTTGCTTTTATAAGCTATCGATCTCTTGATGATATAGGAAAAGATGAACAAGTCCATAGAATCTGTCATCTCCCTTAATTGGTTTTTAATGACAAAAAAACTCTCAATGTCTCAATGTCCACCCGTGTTTGGGGGACAGTAATTTAAAAATGAATCAGTCGGTGGAGTCAGAGCCCCCAAACCAGGGTGGGGTAGGCACTCCCAGCAGAAGAGCACTTACACCGTGTGCTTCCTAGGCCACGGCCCACAGGAGTAGCTCATCCACGCCTGCCCAAGGGCTGGCAGAGTGAAACCAAAACCTTCCATGACTTGTTTTTCTGCTCCAGCTCAGGGCAGTGCCCTTTGCTGCCTCCTGCCCTTATGCTGCCTGACTCTGTGCAGCGGACACCACCTGCATGTCTGTGGGATGAGTGTCTTCCTCTCTGTCTCGGCGTCTGACAGAACGTGTGTCATCCAAGAGACCTACGCCGTGTGGACAAAAGGAACCTTTTCACCCTGAAACCCTATCTCTACTACCCAGGATGCTCCCCAAAAGCTGGAACTTTGAAAGGGAAACATAGTTACATATTACCAGTGGTAAATGCTGCTCAATTTTACTTTTTGTTGTTGTTGTTTTTTAACTTTTCTGAGGCTAATTAAAGTTCAACCCTACCAAGCAGTTTTTTTTTTT
>ML108529.1:18999-37914 GCA_003697995.1 Taxidea taxus jeffersonii | reverse complement strand
AAATTAACAGAAATCAGGAGAATAGAAAAATAGAAAAATGGACAATCATTAGATGGCACATATAAGGTTTCATGGAAGGGAGAACTTATATTTAGCTTGAAAACCCAAAAAGATCTCTCAAAGAGTGAGTCAACTGGGAGGCAGTGGAGACCAGATGGTTCATTCCACCAGCAGATGACAGATACCTATTGAGCACCTCTCAGACCCAGTCTGTGTGGAAGGGTTACAACAATGAATGAGGTACCCAAAATCCTGCCCTCAACAAATTCACATTTTAGTGTGGAGTGACAAATAATATATAAGGACACAAACCAAGAAAAGATTATTTCAAATACCACTGAAAAGCATTGAGAAGAAAACCATCCAGGGTGCAGGATAGACCTCCTCCTTTATTTACAGGGTTGGCATCATTCACTCTGCATATCCAAATGGGAACTCAAGGACCCTGAAAAACCAAACCTACACCTGATAACAGTTTACACTTCTCATCTCAAAATACCCTGTCACCACTAAAGAAGATTTACTTCCTCAAAATATCTGTTACATTCTTTCCATCACACATACAGCAATGAGCGAGGACTGGTGCCTATATAAGGTGGATAAGGAAAGTGTCTCTGGAGAAGTCACATATAAGTTTGGAAGCCAGGCATAAGTAGTTCTGAAGACTGCTCTCTGCCGGAGGAATAGCAGGAACTAGGCCCAAGGAGAGAATGAGCTTCAAGGTCAAAGAAAGCCAGTTTAGTGAGAGCAGTGAGCAAAAGGTAGTATAGAAAGGCTGGGGTCAGTGAGGTAGGCAGTGGCAAGGATCATTGTCTTTTAAGTCATGGTGAGGAGCTGGATTTTTTCAGGGTACAGAGCAAAGTGACTGGAGGATTTTAAACAGGAAAGTAGCGTGATGTGATTTAGGCCTTAGAAAGGTCAGTCTAATTGGTCTTTGAAAGAGGACAGTGAGGAATGAGGAGCAACTACGGAGGCCGGGTGCCAGCTAGGAGGCTGCTCAGCATTTTCTGCCCTAGACTGTACTTCAGTAAAGATGCCATCCCTCCTGCCAACAGATTATGCCTCTTACCTGTTGATCTAAGAGGCAGTAGCCTGCAACACACCTCCTTGCATGACTAAGTCCAATCTAGGATCCCTCTGACAGACACTGCCATGACAGTACTGGCAAAAATATATTTTCATATTGATTCGCATCTGATGGCATGCCAGTGAAGGGTTTTTGGTATACCACAGGGCATGGCACACCAACTGATAAACATCAAGTTAAGGAACTGGTTTAAGTTAACTTGAAGACTGGAGTGCCTGGGTGGCTCGGTGGGTTAAGCTTCTGCCTTCGGCTCCGGTCATGATCTCAGGGTCCTGGGACTGAGCCCCGCATCAGGCTCTCTGCTCAGCAGGGAGCCTGCTTCTCTCTCTCCCTCTACCTCTCTCAACCCTCCATCCCACTAGTACACTCTTTCTCACTCTCTCTCAAATAAATTAATAAAATCCTTTTTTTAAAAAAAAGTTAACTTGAAGACTTAACTAGAAGATATATAGCCATTTGGAGGAATGGTTCAAAGAACAAACAAGACTGAAAAGATATGATATGCCACCCCAACCCTTGCTATGAACTTTTAGTATTAATATTTTAAAATACTAATTTAAATGACATGCCTAAAATACATAGAAATTCATAGCTTCCTACAACCAGATTTTTCACTATGTTCTTTCTCTAATGTTGATAACATTTTTCCTCAAGTAAATGTCAACATTTAATTTTTATACTGAAAATTAGAGACCCCAATATAGCAAATATCCCCTCTCCAATGGATAAAAGTTATTCAATAATTTAACTCCAGATATAACCACTGAAATAAAGATACTTTTGGGTTTAAAAAAAAAGACACAGTAAAAATTAAAGTCAACCTGAAATCAAGAAAGAATGATTTTTTTCTGAAGTTAGACATGTTCTGTATCCAATCATATATCTGAAGACAGAGAACTGATCCAAGATCAAATGGTTATCTAAATAGACTAATAGTTATTAAGGACATCGACAGAATATGCAAAAGTCTTCACTTAAACTGAACAGAACACATTTACAGTTTAATTTTACTAAACTTCTAAGGAATAGATAATCTCTATCTTATAGAAACTCCTCCTGAAGAAAACTTATCCAACCTACATTATAAATCAAGCCTAATCTTGATAACTAGGAGAAAGAAAATATATGAAATAAAAATAACTGTAGAACATCTTAAATAAAATATTATAAAACTGGAATCAAAAGTAATTTTTTAAAATAACAATGTATCATTACCACAGGGAATTTATCATAGGAATAAAGGAATATTTCACATTAGGATATTATCAACATACTTTACTACAGTAATGGATTAAAGAAGAAAAAAGCACATGGGTTATTTCAGCAGATGCTAAAAAGAAAAAAGCAGTTGAAAAATTTAACCCCTGTCATAGGATTTCTTAAAACCCTAGAAACTAGGAATAGAAAGGCATGTCCTAAACTTAATAAAGATTATCTGCTAAAGCCATATAATAAACATCTTACATATGGTCATACTTTAGATATATTCCCATTAAATTCAGGAAAAGGCTGGCCTTGCAGTGAAATATGATGCTAAAACTATGGCCTAGCCAACACCAGAAAGCAAGGCAAATGGAAAGGGATTTAAGGATTGGAAAGAATAGGTCCTGTTTCAAGTAACAAAAAACACAAAGAGTCAAGATAGTAGTTTGGTTTGGGGGGGATATTTTCCCCCCTCCTATAAACTTCAATGGGCTGGATGGAGGACAGATTTGATTAACAACAAAGATTCAGGATCTACATTTTCTTAAGGATTGGTCATCTTTGACATGTAGTTTTCACTTCCTGGCCCAAGATGAATGCTGCAGCATCTACCATCATTTCTGCATTTCATACAAGGTAAGGGGTGATAAGAGATTATGTGCTTTCCCTTTAAAGGCACTGCCCTGAAGTTGTATACATCCCTTTGGTTACATCATAAAAAAACTTAATCATAAGGCCACACCTAACTATAAGAACACCAGAGGAACATAGACTTTACCCTGTATAACCTATGCCCAATTAAAATGCGGGGCTTTCTTCAAGAGGAAAAAGGATACTGGAGGAAAAACACTGTTCTCTGTCACAGAAAGACTTTAAATATTGTCATTATTGGGGTTCATTCTCCAAAGAAAGCCAAAAAGAAAAAACATTATGAAAATGAGTGAGTTTAATAATGTTTCTCAATACAAGATCAACATTCAAAATTAATCTTTTTTTTTTTCTATTCCAGCAAAAGCTGCTTAGGAAAAAGAAAAAGAAAAAGAAAAAAGATCCAATTCACAGTAGCAGTGTTAGTATATGAAAAATCCTAACCAAAAAATGTAGGGGACCATTTTGGACAAAAGGATGAAACTATTTTTGTCATAAAGACCTGAGTAACTTAGAGGAGTAAGTGTACTAAAATGCCTTCTCTCAAAACAAACATAAAATTTAATGCAACTCCAAATGAAATTATGATGACATTTTCATGGAACTTCAAACTAGTTCTAAATTTCATATGTGTTTAAATAAAACAAAATAGCTTAAACAAATTATAAGAAAAAGAAGTTTCTTGCCTATCAAATGTAAAGCTATACTAATTAAAATGATACAATCTCAATACCATAATTGTCAAATAAATCAATGGAATAAAAGAGAGAGCCCAGAAACTGACCCATAAATACAGAACATGGTACATAATGTATGTATGTATGAATCAGTGAGGAAAAATACAGAGTTTATAATAAATTATTTTAACAAAAGTGGCCCTCCTAAATAATAAATTATGTTTAAAAAATTGTGTTTACAAAAGTGACCCTACTAAAGAAAATTTGATTTACAACTTTATAACATAAAAAAATCAGTCCCTGATACATTAAGTATCTAAATGTAAAAAAGAGGCCTCTAAAATTTTGAAAAGTATATTTATGATATAATTTATTGTAAACAAGACACATTAAAGACTAAGTTTTAAATAAACACTTTTTTAGTTATAAAGTTAAAATAGGGAATGGAATATTTTTGCCATGTATTATCCAAAGCAATAATATCCTAAATATATGAAGAACTTCAACTAATAAATGAGAAAAAAACAAATCACAATGACAATATGTACAGAATAGAATAAACATTCCCAAAACAGTAACTCAAAACACAACTATGAAAATATGCTAAATCTCATGTTATCAGGGAAATACAAGTCAAAAGAGCAGTGGTATTTTTCTATCACGTTTGCAAAAATTTTTAATCTAATAAACCACTGGGAAGAATTTAGGGGAAATGATACTCTCATACTTTGCAAAATAGAATGAAATTATAGATACCTTGAGACATAATCCAGCAGCATCCAGGAAAAATGCAAATATACCCCTATCCTATACCCCAGTGACAACAGTCTTAAAGGTGCAATGTCCAGAAACTCACAGAAGTGCACACAAAAAAATGTTTGAGCTATATTTATAATTGGAAAAAAAGCCACAAACCCCGTATCCAAAAGTGATGAATAAATACACAAGATAGGTTACACAGCCAATCAGAGAAATAAACCAAATCTAGTATGTGTTCATACAGATTAGTAAAAACCTAAAATGCAGAAAGTACAATGCTATCAATGGATATACAGGAATTTACAAGCATTTATGTGTGTACTAACATGTATTATGTAAACATATTGACTTTTGGACACATACTTGTGAAAAAGTATAAAATAGAAGGGTACTAAGTTCCTGATAATGGTTACATCTGAGATTGGAAAGAGAAAAGGAAATTGATGGTGGGGTTAAGATAAACTTTATCTCCAACTGGATGCAGATAGATATATGCACACATATTGCAGAAATGGGACAAGATATTTGTAGTTGTAATTCTAAGTGAAAATATATTTTTGTCAGTCTTATTCAATTTTCTTTTTTTTTAGATCTCAAAAGATAATGACAAATGACCAGGTAAGTCAGTTTTAAAGGATCATGTAAAAAGTAATCAGTTGTTAAATTTCACAAATCCTCTTCATTATTGAGCCCAAATGCTTTGAGACCCCCCCAAAAAGCAACAACAGAAAATAAAACAAACAGAAAACCAGAATGCAGTGCATTACATTTGAGATGATGGAGGGTGAAGGGAATAAGCTCACAAATATGCCAAAAAAAAAAAAAACCCTTCTCTAGCCATAAAACCACGACAGATGATAAATAACCAGTGAACACTGTAACATTTCTTGGACATAGTCAACCTTGAAGGTTCCTTTCTACTTTTGCCGAGCCCATAAAAAGAGCAATCTCAGATTCAGTGTTTACAAATATACTGTGTTTTCCAAAGGCAAGTCCACTGATGTTTTCAGTCGAGACAATAACCTAGGAGAAACCAAGGTACCCCAGACAATGTGTGAGCATGTAATTAAATAAGGCTACCCTCTGCCCACTGAAATAATTCAACAAGGTTCACACAAACAACAAACAAAGCAGTTGTGTCTCTGGAGTGATTTTTCCAAGGTAATTTGCATATCATCGTGATTAAGAAAGAACTTTTCATGAAGTATGTTCCTTGAACACAGGTTTTATTTTTTTTTTAAGATTTCATTTATTTATTTGAGAGAGAGAGAATGAGAGAGAGAGAGAGCATTAGAGGGAGGAGATCAGAGAGAGAAGCAGACTCCCCGCCAAGCAGGGAGCCCAATGCGGGACTCAATTCTGAGACTCCAGAATCATGACCTGAGCTGAAGGCAGTCGCTTAATGAACTGAGCCACCCAGGCACCCCATGGAACACTGGTTTTAAAAGATGCACCACAGAGGGGAAAATTGTTGTAGTCAAATTAGGGAAATACCAATTCTAAATCTGCTTCTTGGATACTTACAATAAATGTTTTAACATTTTAAGTTTCTGAGAAGTCTTACTACTGAGAAAACTGTATTTTGTTCAACCCATAAATCCTCACATTTATTTACACAGGTTTTTTTTTTTTTTTTGAGGCAACAAGTAACTAGCATTGCATGTGTCACAAATATACTATGGACCTCAGTGTGGGTCATGCTGATTTATCTGGATGCATAGAATTTAGAATATATTCAGTAAGTAATACAGGCTAAACCATCCCTTGCCATCTATAGTGCCCAGGACACGGCAGTCCATCAGGGTGGGCAGGACGGACAGATGACAGGGTCAGAATGACATAAAGCAAATTTCTCTGCTTCTCACCATGCCTTCTCTTTAAGAGTATAACCTTATCTCAAATTCTTCCCAATGTGATTTTCAGGGCATGTCTCCTCTGTGCCCTATAAACCAGTCCCTTTAACTGATGCCCTGGTAACTGAATTTTCCTTCTTCCTCTTCTTCAACTCCTCCTCACTGTAGTGCTGCTTCCTGTAACTGCTGAAACCCAAACCAATAGTTTGCCTTGAAATGCTGCTGCTGCTGCCACCACTAAACTAGGGAACGCCCTCTGCTGAGGACACCAAGGACTGCCTTATTAAGAGTGCTGAGGGCACTAGGGGCCCAGTCACTGACAAACTGATGCCTCTGCCCTTCACTAGACACTCCCAAGACCACAGTCAAGTCCTCTCTCCTCCCCACCATCTGTGTGAGTGCCTTGGGACAATCTGAGTGAGAGACAGGGCTGGCCCCAGAACTGGGGTGTGCATGTCCTACTTCTCTTCCTTGGAACAGCTCACCAGTCTTTCAGACAGATCCTAAACCTAAGATAGGATAAGGCTGATCCATCTTGTTCATTAGCCACTTTTGGAAAGAATACTATGAGATGATCCTAAATCCTAAGTGAATACGTTCTTACAACTTTGGGTCCTTTCATTACCCTGAAAACCTAATCATTCCCCCTGCTTCTTTGACAACGTAAGATTCAGAAGCAATAGAAAAACTTGGTATTTTCCAGGTGGGAAAGTATGAATGCTCTCAAGGGTTCTATTTGAATTAGGTAAGTTGGTTGAGATTCTGATCAATCTCACATAGGCTGATTCTTAGCTCTGCCTCCTTCAAACCCCTACCTCTCAGCTCTCAAAGCTCTCTCCAGTCTGACTTCACTCCATAGCTTCAGCTTCATTCCTCTCTGCTACAGAGCAGTTGTGCATTTACACAATGAATAAGACTTATTAATCACCGCCTCTATAGTATTCAGGCACTAGACGGAGTCCTGGAGTAAATAAAATACCGTTGCTGTTGTCCCAAGAGCTCTTCCAAATAGTTCTCTTCTGCCAAGTGGGTTTCCTTGGAGATTCTCCCCCTACCCTTTGTTTTATCTTTTTTTTCAAATTTTTATTTAAATTCTAGTTAATATAGCGTTTATTATTGGTATCAGAAGTAGAATTCAGTGATGCATCGTTTACATTTAACACCAGTGCTCAACACAAGTGTCCTCTATTTTTTTTTATTTTAATTTTTATTTAAACATATAATGTAACCCCACCACCCTCTCCCAACCCCCCTCAGTTTGTTTTATGACATTAAGAGTCTCTTTTGGTTTGTCTCCCTCCTGATCCCAATTTGTTTCATTTATTCTTTTCCTACCCCCTTGCCCCCAACCCCATTGCATCTCCACTTCCTCATATCAGGGAGATCATATGATAGTTGTCTTTCTCCGATTGACTTATTTCACTAAGCATAATATCCTCTAGTTCCATCCATGTCGTCACAAATGGCCAAGTTATGGAAAGAACCTAGATGTCCATCAACAGATGAATGGATAAAGACGACGTGGTATATATATACAAGTGTCCTCTTTAATACTCATCCCCCGTTTAGCCCATCCCCCACCGGCCTCCCCTCCAGCAACCCTCAGTTTGTTCTCTATACTTCAGAGTTTCTTATGGTTTTTACTCTTTTTATTTTTCCCCTTCCCCCATGTTCACCTGTTTTGTTTCTCAAATTCCACATATGAGGGAAATCATATGGTATTTGTCTTTCTCTGACTTGTTTTGCTTAGCATAATGCACTGTAGCTCTAGCCACATCATTGCAAATGGCAAGATTTCTTCTTTTTCATGGCTGAGTAATATGCCGTGTGTGTGTGTATCTGTACATGCATACCACTTCTTTATCCATTCATCAGTAGATGGACACTTGGGTTGTTTCCATAATCTGGATGTGGTTGTTAAAGCTTTTATAAACATCCGGGTTCATGTGCCCCTTCAAATCAGTATTTTTGTATGCAGTGGGTAAAGACCTAGTATTGCAATTGCTGGGCTAGAGGGTACTTTTTTTTTTAACTTCTTGAGGAACCTCTATATTGTTCTCTAGAGTGTCTGCACCAGTTTGCATTCCCATCAACAGTGCAAGAGGGTTTCCCCTTTCTCTCCACCTTCACCAACATCTGTTGTTTCCTGTGTTATAGACATTCTGACAAATGTGAGATAGTATCTCATTCTGGTTTGATTTGTATTTCCCTGATGAGTGATATTCAGCATCTTTTCCTGTGTCTGTTGTATGTTACTAGCCACTTGTCTTTGGAAAAATGTCTGTTCATGTCTTCTACACATTTCTTAACTGGATTTTGGTGGGGGAACATGTTGATTTTGTGTAAGTTATAAATTTTGGATACTAACCCTTTATCTGAAAGGTCATTTGCAAATACTTCTCCCATTCTATAGGCTACTTTTAGTTTGTTTATTGTTTCCTTTTCTGTGCTGAAGCTTTTTATCTTGAAAATGTCCCAGCAATTCATTTTTTGTTTCTCTTGCCTCTGGAGATGTATCTAGTAAGAAGTTGTTACAGCCAATGTCACAATGTTACTGCCCGTGTTCTGCTGTTTTGGTGGTTTCCTATCTCCTATTTAGGTCTTTCATCCATTTTGAATTTATTTTTGTGTATAGTTTAAGAAAGTTGTCCAATTTCATTTTTCAGTGTGTTGCTATCCAGTTTTCCCAAAACCATTTGTTGAAAAGATGGCCTTTTTTCCTTTAGTCTTTCCTTTTTTGAAAATTAGTTGCCATATAGTTATGGGTCCATTTCTGGATTCTCTATCCTGTTCCATTGATCTACATTTCTGGTTTTGTGCCAATACCATACTGTCTTGATGATTACAGTTTTTGCAATATAGCTTGAAGTCCATAATTGTAATGCCTCCAACTCTGCTGCTTTAGCTATTTGAGGTCCTTTGTGGTTCCATACAAATTTTAAGATTGTTTGTTCTGGGTCTGTGAAAAATGCTGGTGGTATTTTGATGGGGATTGCATTAAATGTATAGATTGCATTGGGCAGTATAGACATTTTAACAATAATTGTTCTTCCAATCCATGAGCATGGAATGTTTTTCCATTTCTTTGTGTCTTCCTCAGTTTCCTTCATAAGTGTTCTACAGTTTTCAGAGTACTGATCTTTTACCTATTTGGTTAGGTTTATTCCTAGGTATCTTACTGTTTTTGGTGCAAGTAAATGGCATCGATTCCTAGATTTCTTTTTCCACTTCTTCATTACTGATGTATAGAAATGCAGATTTCTGTACATTGATTTTATATCCTGTGACTGTGCTGAATTCCTGTATCAGTTCTAGTAATTTCTTGCTGGAGTCTTTGGGTTTTCTACATAGAATATCACATCATCTGCAAACAGTGGAAATTTAACTGTTTTGTCAATATTGATGCCTTATTTCTTTTCATTGTCTGATTGCTGAGATTAAGACTTCCAGTACTATGTTAAATAGTAATGGTGAGAGTGTACAACCCAGTCTTGTTCCTGAGCACAGAGGAAAAGTTTTCAGTCTTTCCCCCACTTAAGATGGTATTAGCTGTGGGTCATTTATATATGACCTTCATGATATTGAGGTATGTTCCCTCTAACCCTACTTTGTTAAAGGTGGGTTTCTTTTAATCCTATATTCTGTCCAATGTTTTTCTTGCATCTATGGAGGGGAAAATGTGGTTCTTATCCTTTATTAATATGGTATATCTCATTGATTGATTTGCAAATATTGAACTACTCTTAAAGCCCAGGAATAAATCCCACTTGGTTATGGTGAATAATTCTTTTAATGTACTGCTGGTTTCAATAGCTGGTATCTTGTTCAGAATTTTAACATCCATGTTCATCAGAGATATTCACTGTCATTCTCCTTTTTAGTGGGGTCTTTGTCTGATTTTGGAATCAAAGTAATATAATGACCTTATAGAATGAGTTTGGAAGTTTTCCTTTCACTTCTATTTTTTGGAACAGTTTGAGAAGAGTAGGTATTAACTCTTCTTTAAATGTTGGTAAAGTTTCCCTGGGAAACCATTTGGCTCTGCACTTTTAGTTTTTGGGGGGAGGTTTTTGATTACTGATTCAGTTTCTTTGCTAGTTAATGTCTGCTCAAATTTTATATTTCTTCCTGTTCCAGTTTTGGTAGTTGTTTATGTTTTAAGAAATCTGTCCATTTCTTCCAGATTGCCCAGTTTTTTGGCACATATTTTTTCATAATATTCTAACTGTTTGTATTTTTGTGGTATTGATTGTGATCTCTCCTCTTTCATTCATGATTTAATTTCTTTGGGTCCTTTTCCTTTTCTTTTGATAAGTCTGGGTAGGTGTTTATCAATTTTATTAATTCTTTCAAAGGACCAGCTCTTAATTTCACTTATCTGTTCTACTATTTTTTGTAGATCATTTTCTATATCATTTATGTCTGGTTATAGACATAACTATAATCAATATTGATGCCTTTTATTTCTTTTCACTGTCTGATTGCTGAGATTATAGTTCATATTTTATATTATTTCCCTACTTCTGCATTTACGCTGTATTTGCTATTCCTTTTCTATCTCCTTAGGGTTAGGTTGTGTATTTGAGACTTTTCTTGCTTCTTAGGACATACTTCCTTCTTAGGACCACCTTTGCTGCATCCCAAAGGTTCTGAACTGTTGTGTTTTCATTTTCATTTGCTTCCATGTATTTTTTTTATTTCTTCTTTAATTTCCTGGTTAACCCATCCATTCTTAGTAGGATGTTTTTCAACCTCCATGTATTTGTGGCCCTTCCAAATTTTTTCCTGTGGTTGACTTCAAGTTTCATAGTGTTGTGGTCTGAAAATATGCATGGTGTGATCTCAATCTTTTTGTAGTTGTTGAGGGCTGATTTGTGACCCAGTACATGATCTATTCCAGAGAATGTTCTATGTGCACTAGAAAAGAATGTGTATTCCGTTGCTTTAGGATGGAATATTCTGAATATATCTGCAAAGTCTATCTGGTCCAAAGTGTCATTCAAAGCCATTATTTCCTTGTTGATCTTCTGCATAGATGATCTATCTGTCCATTGCTATAAGTGGGATGTTAAAGTACCCTACTATTATTGTATTATTATCAATGAGTTCCTTTAAAATCAGAAATCAGAAGGACACTAGCTAGGCTTGAAAAAAGCACAGAAGAAACCAGAGACACCTAGGCCTAAAAGGCCTAAAAATTAGGCCAAAATTTTAAAAATGCTATTACCAAGGTACAAAACACAGTTGATGCAATGACCACAAGGATGGAAGAAGCAGAGAAATGAGTCAGTGATATAGAAGATAAAATTGTGGAAAATAATGAAGCTGAAAAGAAGAGGAAAAGAAAAATAGTGGAACATGAATATAAGCTTTGGGAACTCAGCCACCCGGGGGCCCATAAAGTGTAATAACAGTCATATCAAAGGAGTCCCAGAATAATCAGAGGGGGAAAAGGACAGGAGGTTTATCTGAGCAAATTATAGCTGAAAACTTCCCTAATCTGGGGTAAGAAACATAAAGCCCTATCCAGGAGGCACTGATAAGTGCCATCAAAATCAATAAAAGCCAGCCAACACCAAGACATATTGTAGTAAAATTTGCAAAATACAGAGAGATAAGGAAAGAACCCTAAAAGCAGCAAGGAAAAAGAAATCCTTAACCTACAACCGAAGACAAATCAGGTTAACAGCAGATATTTTCACAGAAACGTGGCAGGCCAGAAGAAAGGAGCATGATTTTTTCTTTTTTAAGATTTTATTTATTTACTTATTTGACAGAGAGATCACAAGTAGGCAGAGAGGCAGGCAGGGAGAGAGGGGAAGTAGGCTCCCTGCTGAGCAGACAGCCCGATGTGGGGCTTGATCCCAGGACTCTGAGATCATGACCTGAGCCAAAGGGAAAGGCTTAACCCACTGAGCCATGCTAGTGTCCCTGAAAGGAGCATGATATATTCAACATGCTAAATGGGAAAAATATGCAGACAAGAATATTTTATCCAGCAAGGCTGTCATTCAGAATAGAAGGAGAGATAAAGAGTTTCCCAGACCAAAAAAAAAAAAAACTAAAGGAGTTTGTGACCACTAATGTGGCCCAGCAAGAAATGTCAAAGGGGACTCTTTGAGTGGGAAAGAAAGACCAAAAGCAACAAAGACTAGAAAGGAACAGAGAAAACCTCCAGAAGCAATGAGACAGGTAATACAATGGCACTAAATTCCTTGGAGTTTCATGAGACCATATTCAACTCTCCCTCTATGCCTTTGTTCATTCTTCTCCCTCAATGGACTTTATCATTTTAATTTAAACACTGCTTATATAAGATGCAGCTAGGATTGCCAAATAAAATGCAGAACGCCTAGATAAATGTAAATACCAGAAAAATTATTTAAAAAATTAAGTATGTCCAAATTACTGCATTTTGCTTGCAATATTACATGATATATATTTGCATTAAAATAATAGCTATGTATGGGGGGTTAATGTCAAAAAGATAAAGATGTTACACTTCTACTCTAGGAATTTGCTGTATAAGGGAATCACATAAATTAATGGAAAAAAGATACTCAGAGGGACGCCTGAGTGGCTCAGTTGGTTAAGCGGCTGCCTTCAGCTTGGGTCATGATCCCAACGTCCTGGGATCGAGTTCCACATCGGGCTCCTTGCTTGGCAGGGAGCCTGCTTCTCCCTCTGCTTCTGCCTGTGCTTGCTTGCTCTCTCTCCCTCTCTCTCTGTCAAATAAATAAATAAAATCTTAAAAAAAAAAAAGATACTAGAGAAATAAAATAACCTGGGTTTATAAAACTTAATAGTTTTATTGTTTTTAAACAAATCATATCACTTTGTTATGGTTCAATTTTATCTTAAAGAGAGATACAAGGTGTCCAGCACCTTGATACAGGAGCTAGCATCCTCGCTCTTCTCCATGTTCAGTAGCAAAAAGTGTTGATATCTTGAATTAGGCATGGTTAGAGTATTTATCGCATGGTAGTAGGCAAATATTAAAAATCAGGATTTTATTTTTCTCCAAAAACACACTGTTAAACATTTACTAATACACCACTGATGCACAATAAAAATACTTCTTTATATGCCTTATAAGTTGTTGACAGAAAAAAATTATGTGTGTATGTACACATCCATAGCATTTACTTCACATAAATGCTATGTTATGAACATACAACCTATAACCATATACATATACAACCATTTTTATAACCATAACATACAAATTATATGTAATGAACATACTTCACATAAATGATATGTTATGAACATATAACCTAAGTATATATAAATATATACAGACCTTAGATATTTCTACCAGCCAGTTGAGATATATATACTTTCTTCAGTTTTTATTAATGAAATAAAATACACTTATATAAATATTTAAGGTCAAATAGAATGAAGGTGAGCAAAGAAAACATTCTTTTTCATTGGAGCATGAAATAATGAGACTAATAATCCTACAGGGCATACACACTATAGGTCGTACTTGAGAATAGTTCATTTCTTCCACAACAATTTTCCCCAAGTACAATTGTTTAAAAGTCCCCCAAATTGACACAATAGTCTTCTCTGCACATCAGCAAGTAGAAATCCATTTTCACAGGAAGCTAAGAGAATGCTGTAATTACATCTGCTATTATTTCTGGTTTGATAAGAAGGGAATGTTTTCCTAGCTGTCATTCATATAGTTTCTGTGGACAAGAGCCAGAGAAATTCATGGCATATGCTCATTAGCTAGGAAATCCACATGCCAGGTTCTGCCATATTCTGTGTAGTCTGGAGAATTTGTTTTGAATTTTGCGGTTGTTTTTTTTTTTTTTCGGTTTTGTTTTTTATTTTTGGGTAAAACTCACCTTCTTTTCAGGTTCATCAAACTTTGATTTCAAACATCCCTGGGTGTAAGGACATACTTGAGAACCTACTTGATCCTTTCAAATAATTTTTTTATGGATTTTCTACTTATTATTTATATTATTAAATGAGAAGTAATTGTACTTCTAGAACTTGTTCTAAATGAGAGACAGGGGAAAATTAAAGCCTGGTAACTTCTCCTTCCTTTACTCTCTCACCTCATACAAAAATAGCTATTAGGTTATAATACTGAGTTTTCTCAACTTATAATTATGAAAATGTCTTCTACACTACTTTCAACTCTCCTCAGAAATAGCATGACACTCAACTGCACTGAAGTCACTTCCACAATTTGACTGCAGAGTTGCTGCATACTTGTGGGAAAGTACAGAATATTCAGTTCTTTCAAAATCATTCATAAGGCATCATATATTATGCAAAAAAGAGGAAAATGAAAAACAGATATTATGTCAACTCTAAAAGAAACTGGAATTTAGGTAACATATAAAATAAGCAAAGACTTCCACAAAACACTGACTAGAGTTATACCTAGTTTAGCCATACCTTTGTATAATGTTACTCTATATGAAGATATTCAACTACTAAAATTTCTACTTTAAGTACAGTTATTTCAATTACAACATTTTTATGAAACTTTCTAAAATGTATTCTGTAGTTTTCTGCCTTTATAAACTGCATACAATACCAAATCAATATTTTATTTAACAATTCAGGTTTATCAATGGCAATATTGTATATTTCTATAACTGTGAGTCACTAGAACACATTTGAGCTATACATAGCTCAAACTGCTGCATTGCCTTAGTACAAGACTTGAGATTTTATACCTCTTTTGGTCATCTTTCAATCTATTCTTTTATTGTCAAAATGTCATAGAAAACTAAGGTGAAAAAAAAAAAAGCAGGAATCTACAACCTCCTCGGTGACTTATTAGCAATGGAATTTCAAATTCATCATTCTCAATGTAACAGAAACTCATATTTATAAGTGAAAAGTTGAAAAAGATGCCTTACAAGTCTTTTTCTAACTCTAAGAGCCTATTGCAAAGACTACTGGTGAAAATATAAACTGCTTTTAAACTGCTACAACCATTCTGGAAAATTCTTTATCACATAGAAGTTATACATACTTTGTGATTCTGGAAATCCCCCCAGCCAATTCTGCCCTGAGAAAAATGTTTAGGAATGCTTAAAAGTTCAATTTAAAATATCCAAATATTCATTGACAATATAATGGATAAATTCTTGCATATGTATTCTATAGAATACTATACAGCAAAGAAAATGAATCAATTATAGCCATATGCAATGATGTGTGGATAAATATCATAATAAGAAGTTTTAAAAACTTTTTTAAAGGGGTATGTGTCTGGTTCAATCAGCAGAGCATGCAACTCTTGATCTCAGGGTCATGAGTTGAAGTCCCACATTGGGCATAGAGCCTACTTAAAAACTCTTAAAAATTCAAAAATATACACTATATGGCTTCATTTATATAAAGTTTTCAAAAGTCAAAACAAATCAGGTAGTCAAAGTATAAAGTAAGGCAAGAAAAATTATAAATACATGACAGTGATTAATTTTAGAGAAAAATTTGCAATGAAGAACTCTGAGAAACAAACTGAGGGTTTTAGAGAGGAGCGGCTGGGGGGTTGGGTGAGTCTGGTGGTGGGTATTATGGAGGGCACATATTGCATGGAGCACTGGCTGTGGTACATAAACAATGAATGCTGGAACACTGAAAAGAAATACAATTAAATAAAATGGGGGGGGAGGATACTAAGGAAATTTGAAAGCCTAGGATTTATTGAAAGTATTCCAAGACCTTCTACTGATAATTTACCCAACTATCTTCTGAAGAACTGGCTATTAATTGTTCTCATCAAGATATGAATCAGCAAATTTAAAGAACTACTTAATATGACCTCAAACAGACCTTAAGACTTTTAGTGTATTTTATATCTATTCCAGGATTGACGTATTTGGGGGTATATACAACATGTAACTTCTCTTCCTCTTTATCCATATCTGCCCCAATTTCATATCTAGACTTAGATATTAATGAGAGAAAAGAAAAGAACAAGGGTATTTGATTTATTGAAATGCATTAAGCTACAAGCCAAGCAGCCATTCAAATAAGTTGGCCTTTGAGCATAAAGGCCGCAAATTGTTATGAATAAGCAAGAGTTTAGGGTATACCATTTCTAAGAACCCTTCAGAAGTTTTCAAAAATAAACTTGAGGAAAATCAAAATAATCATTGATATAAAGACTAGTGTTGAGAATTAAACATATTTGAAGAACTAAGAACTAAAACTAAATTATGGTTATAAAGGAGATGGTCTGTTAAGTAATGGCAGTATAGTCTAACAATACAGAGGGTGTGCAACTATCAAAAATTAAGAAAGAATGAGGAGATTACATGAAAAGTAGAATAAACTCATTGATTTTTTGACAAATGAGCTTAGAACAAGATTTGTGTACACTTAATTATTTAAAACTTTATGTAGAACCAAAAATAGAAAAGAAAGTGAGAGAGATCTACTAATACCAAAGGAAATATATATAGAGAGAGTGAAATATTTTATTCATGTGGTATGTGTATAAAATATGGAATTTAAACTAGATAGATCTCAGATAACCAAAAATTGAAAAAACAACACCATGCTTTATATAAGAAATATATCTAAAATTTTAATTGGGAGAGATTCCATTTAAAATAAAAGGATGAACAACATATACAAAAAATGCAAATAAATGCAGTGTTTACAATGTTCATACTTGAACAGGAAATTTTCAGAACAAAAAGCATTAAAGGAAAAATTAAAATTTCTATTCCTAGTAGCACATCAGAACTTTTCATAAAGTAGAAATGATTGAATGTTCAAAGAGAATAGATAAAAACATACCAAAAATATTAAGAATTTAACATATCTCCAAAAGGAACTAGACAAAGAACAAAGCCCAAAGTCAACAGAAGGAAGGAAGTAACAAAGATCAGAATGAGAAATAAGGACTAGAAATCCTAAAAAATAGAAAAGATCAATAAGACTCATAGCTAAATTTTTGAAAAGATAAAACTGACAAATCGTTAGCTAGATTGCAAGAAAAAAAGGACCTAAATACAATCAGAAAAGAGAAATTACAACCGACATCATAGAATGAAAAAAAATATATGCCAACAAACTGGATAACCTAGAAGAAACTGATAAATTCCTAGAAACATATAACCTTCCAAAACTGAATCAGGAATAGATAATCTGGATAGATTACTAGCCTAAAATGAATCAGTAATCAAAAAACTCCCAATAAATAGAAGTCCAGGACCAGATGGTTTCACAGGTAAATTCTACCAAACATTTAAAGAGTAAATACCTATCCTTCTCAAACTATTTCAAAAAGAGAAAAAATAAAAGAGAAAGAGAAAAAAGAGGAAGAATTCTTCCAAATTAATTTTGTAAAACCAGGATTACCCTGTTATCAAAACTAGACAGACACTACAAAAAGAGAAAATTACAGACCAATATCCCTGATGAACACAGATGCAAAAACTCTCAAAATATTAGCAAACTGGATCCCACAACACATCAAAGGATCATTCACCATGATTAAGATTTATTTCAGGGATGCTCTTTGTAGATTTTAGATACTAGCCCTTTATCTGATATGTCATTTGCAAATATCTTTTCCCACTCTGTCAGTTGTCTTTTGGTTTTGTTGACTGTTTCCTTTGCTGTGCAAAAGCTTTTGATCTTGATGAAGTCCCAATAGTTCATTTTTTCCCTTGCTTCCCTTGCCTTTGGCGTTGTTCCTAGGAAGAAGTTGCTGCGGCTGAGGTCGAAGAGGTTGCTGCCTGTGTTCTCCTCAAGGATTTTGATGCAAAGATGGTTCAATATATGCAAATCAATGTGATATTCATTAACAAAATAAGATGAAAATCATATGATCATCTCAATAGGTGCAATATAGACATTTGACAAAACCCAGTATCTATTCATCTATTCAAAGTACGTACAAAGGGAACATACATCAACATAATAAAGGTCATATATAAAAAGAAAAAGCTGAAAGCTTTTCTATAACAAAAAAACAAAAATTTTGTCCTAAGTTCAGGAACAAGATAAGGATGCCCACTTTTACTTTTATTCAACAGAGAACTTCAAGTCTTAGCCAGAGCAATCAAAAAATAAAAGGAATCCAGATTGGTAAAAAATAAGTAAAACTTATTCGCAGATAACATGATACTATACATAGAAAACCGTAGACTCCACCAAGTATATATATATATATATATATATATATATATTTTTTTTTTTTAGAATAAATGAATTCAGTAAAGTTGCAGGATACAATATACAGAAAATTGTTGCATTTCTATACACTACTAACAAAAGAGCAGAAAAGGAAATTAAGAATACAATCCCATTTATAATAGCATCAAAAAGAATACCTAGGAATAAGTTTAACAAGGCAAATCTATAAACTGAAAACCATAATACATTGATGAAAGAAACTAAAGATGCCACAAGTCAATGTAAAGATATACCACGCTAATGGATTTGAAGCATATTGTTAAAATGTTCATATTGCCCAAAGCAATATACAGATTCAATAGAATCCCCATCAAAATATTACAGTATTTAAAAGACCTACAACACAAAAATCCTGAAAACTGTATGGACCCCAAAGACAAACAACACATGCGTGTGCGCACACACACACACACACTCTACCAACAAAGCAATTGCTATAGTAATCAAAATAGTATGGTACTGGCACAAAAACAGACACATAGATCAATGGAACAGAACA
>ML108529.1:0-13999 GCA_003697995.1 Taxidea taxus jeffersonii | reverse complement strand
AAAAAAAAAAAAAAAACCCGAATTAGAAATATCACACTAAATGACCAAAATGTCAATGAAAAAAAGGAGCTTTCTCCCTGAGAACTAAAATCATTCTAATGAGCTATTAAACAACTCAAATGAAAAGGTAAGTATAAAACCAAATTATAAAATTTTATGTTAATAACTATGAATATATAACATCTGAAATTTTAAGATTGGGCTAAAGCAATTTTTTTAAATTTAATTTTTTAATTAACATATAATACATTATTTATTTCAGGGTACAAGTCTGTGATTCATCAGTCTTACATAATTCACAGCACTCACTACAGCACATACCCTCCCCAGTGTCCATCACCCAGCCACCCCCCACCCATCCCTCCTGTCTGGAAATGAAAATCATCTAACTGGGACCCTCCAGCAACCCTCCAGCAATCCTCAGTTTGCTTCCCAATTAAGAGTCTCTTATGCTTTGTCTCCCTCTCTGGTATCATCTTGGGGCCAAATCAATTTTAAGAAGAAAATTTATCACATAAATACATATCCATAAAACTGAAAATATCTACTTCAAAAAGCTATAGGAGAACAGCATGAATTATCACCCTCTTCCCCCAAAAAAGAAAGCAGTAAGATAAAAACTGAAATTTCAGGGAAAAGGTAGAAATAAGGAATGAATATAAAAGCCAGGTTTGTTTGTTTTTTAAGATTTTCTTTATTTTAGAAAGAGAGTGAGAGCATACGTGCGTGCCAGGAGGGGGAGGAGTGGGGGAGAGAGAATCCCAAGCAGACTCCCTACTGAGCAGGGAGCCCAACACAGGCTCAGGCTCATCACCCTGAGATCATGACTTGAGCCAACCAAGAATCAGACTCTTAGCCAACTGAGCCACCCAGGTGCCCCTAAAAGCTAGTTCCTTAAATGATTACAAAATAAAGCAAAGCAAACCTAATTCAAAAGAGGGGGGGAGGGAGAAGAGCAAAGTCAAAATAAACAAGGGCGATGGGAAATGACTAAACCAAACACTACTATCACAAATCTTTGCAAATAAATTTGAAAACCCAGGTGAAACTGATATTTTCAAAAAAATGCCATTTACTGCATGTATCAACAAGGTCTTTTACTTTCTGTGTTCTGATTCTTCAACATCTGGGGTCTTGCTGACTGACACTGGAGGGATTCTATCCCAGGATTAGCCAATTCTTAGATATGACAAACAAGTTGTCCCTGAGTACCATATGCCTTTTAAATGCAAACCTACCAATTCAGAACCCATACCCTCAACCACCTCCTTTGTAAGGCTCTCACACTCAGAACCAAGATCCAACTGCCCTGGGCATCCCAAAGCCAGGTACCAGATAACAAGGGGCTGTCCTTCTGCCCCAGAGTCTGTGGAATTATTCTATTTGGCCATCCTAAAACTGTTTACCCTTTCCTACCTTTTCTGGTGTGTGGAAACCAGAATAAAAGGTTCTTGCCACAAGTTCCACTCTCCCTCCAATTCTGCACCAAGCCTGGGGCTTACCCACATAGCCTGCATGGTGCAGCATGCTCCACTCTCATGGTCTCCGAGTGTAACAAACTTTTTTTCCCATGATGGCTGTCTCCTCATCTCTTGGCCTTGTCATATTTAAATAATAATAAAACCTGTATTTTAAAATACCATATTGGCCCTACAAGAGAAACAAAGTCGGCAAGATCTATTCTCCATGTAGGAAATCGAGGAAATGGCTGAAGAGCACCTCCTTCACAGCTCACCAAAACAACAACCATTAGATCCAAATGGTTTCACAGGAGATTTCCATCAGAACTTTACAGATCAGATAATCCCATAGATGATTCTAGAACATAGTAAAATAAAGAAAACTATAAGTTTCATAAAGGGAGTTTAACTTGGATCCAAAAACAAGACTGTACCAAAAAAAAAAAAATTATAGGCCCATCTCACTATGGCCATCAATGTAAAAATACTAAACATGTTATTTTTATTTGCTATTATAATCTTGACTAACACATCATGTCTAAATGGGTTTATTCCAAAATTCTGGGGAAATATTGATGTAATCTGTTGCACTAACTGAGCTAAGGAGAAAGAAGATCATAATATACTCCATAGTTTCAGAAAAATCACTGAACAAATTAACACCCATTCATTATACTAATGCTTAATAAGACACAAATTGATAGGCGCTTCTTTAACATAAGGTGACATTTAAAGGAGAAACAAAAGAGGCTTTTTGGGACGCCTGGGTGGCTCAGTTGGTTAAGCAGCTGCCTTTGGCTCAGGTCATGATCCCAGCGTCCTGGGATGGAGTCCCACATCCGGCTCCTTGCTCAGCAGGGAGCCTGCTTCTCCCTCTGCCTCTGCCTGCCACTCTGTCTGCCTGTGCTCGCTCTCCCTCTCTCTCTCTCTAACAAATAAATAAATAAAATCTTTAAAAAAGAAAAAAGGGGCTTTTCTACTGAAATTAGAAACAAAAAAATCTTCTCTTCATAATTATTGAATATTTTCTTGGAGGTATAAATTAATACAAAGAGACCGGAGAAAGCAATTAGAGGCATAAGAATGGAGAAGGAAGTAAAACCTACTTACAGATGATATGATTATACATCTGGCAAAACCCCCAAATTAATGGAAAATTACTGCAAACTTAAGAATTTAGAAAATAACATGTCTTAAAGACCAACGAAGAAAATCAATAGCATTTACTTATACACTTGTAACTTAAAAAAGGCATTATTTACAAAAGTGAGAAGGAGGATAAAGACCATAGCCAGGCACAAATTTAGCAAGAAATGTCTAAAATATGTGAAGAAAATTGTAAAATATTTCTAAAAAATTTAAAATTAGACTTGAACAAATGATCACATACAACATTCTTGGAAAAGATGACCCAATATCATGAAAATGAAAGTTCTCCCTAATTTCTAAATAAAACACAAATCCAATAAAAATAACTTTTTTTCCCCCAGGAGCTAGATGGTTGTTTTTATTTTTTTATTTTCATTTTTTAAAAATATTTTATTTATTTATTTGACAGAGAGAGACACAGTGAGAGAGGAAACACAAACAGAAGGAGTGGGAGAGGGAGAAGCAGGCTTCCCATTGAGCAGAGAGCCTGACTCAGGGCTCAATCCCAGGACCCTGGGATCATGACCCTAGCAGAAGGCAGGTGCTTAATGACTGAGCCACCCAGGTGCCCCTAGATGGTTGTTTTTAAAAGAGCATTTAGAAGAAATAAAAGCAAGAAAGTCAGAACAATCCTTGAAAGGAACAGTGAAAAAAGAGCTATACAACCAGATATTAGAACATATCATAAAGCTTTAATACTTTATGTGCTTTATGTTTGAACAAATATGCAAATCAGTGAAACAGAACATAAGTTCAACTGCTTATGGAATTTTAGAGGATAAGGAAAAGTGGGCAAGAGAGCAATAAGGAGATAGACTTTTAGATAAAGTATATTGTAATAAGTAGAGCTCTATATAAAATTTGACCCATTCCGCAATTACACAACAGCATAAATCCCATCATATTTGAAATGTAAACGGCTGTAGCATAAAAGTATTCAAGGGGGTATAGGTGAATGGCTTTATTACCTGAAACTGGAAATTTTCCCTAACTAGGGCATAAAATCCAGTAATGTAATGATCAGATAGACTTCATGAAAATATTTTTATGGCACAAAATATTCAACAACCTACCCAGGTAAAAAGACAAATGATATACTAGAAAAATACTTTTGCTAATTACATCACAAAAGTTTTGTCTCTTAAATGAAGAAAAAAAGTCTAAAGGGGGAAAACTAGGCTAGGATATGGAAAGAATTCACCCCAGGAGGAATTAAGATGGCTTTTATTCATTTGAAAAGATGATCATGTTCTCTCATAGTAGATAATAGTAATGTAAGAGTAACTAAGATACAGTTTCAGAAAAAAAAATCCAAAAGTGGGCACTTATACTGTTGAGGAGACTATGGGGAAACAGGCATTTTCACATATGGCTGATAGGAATGCAAAATATATCAGTCCGTCTGGAGAAGACCTGGACACTATTCATCATAATACAATTGTCTCTAACCTTTGACCCAGCACCCCTTTTCCAGGAATCTATACCAAAGATGCCCTGACAAAAACACAAAAGGACTTTTTACGAGGTTATCTATGGCACTATGGTTTGTAATAGCAAATAAGGTGGAAATGTCCATCAATAACAGACTGAATGAATGCCCTAGGGAATGGTCACACACTGAAGCCCTATGCAGCTGTGAAAATGAAGAAGGAATCTCTCCTCAGGTCCATGCAGTGATGTCCAGTTTATACTATATTGTAATTTAAAAAACAAGGTAGATAAAGTAAGTCATTCTATTTATCTAAGTATCTATTTATATAAATATCTATTTAAGTAAAGGGGCAATACACACACACACACACACACACACACACACACACACACACAATAGGAAGATTAAAAAGCAGAAGTATAAACCACAAGAATGTTTGGTAATTACTTATAAGGGAAGGAGGAAAAAAAATAGTGAAAGACACAGGAAAAGAAGCTAGATTTTCCTGAATTTATCTTGTTTTTATACAATTGACTTTGGAACCATGTAAATATTTGGAACCATGTAAAACTAAATCAATTTTATTGTAAGACAATTCCTTTAAAGTTTAAAATAAATAAACTTAACTCCTGAATTGATGGTATAACTACATAGAAAACAATTATTTAGTTATATATTCCTAGAGATATTTGCTTTAAGAATGGTTTTTTTTTTTTTAAAGAAACCTTTAGGGGCGCCTGGGTGGCTCAGTTGTTAAACATCTGCCTTCGGCTCAGGTCATGATCCCAGGGTCCTGGGATTGAGCTCCACATTTGTCTCCTCGCTCAGCAGGGAGTCTGCTTCTCCCTCTCCCTCTGCTACTCCCCCCCCTGCTTTTGCTCATTCTCTCTCTCTCCCTCCCTCTCTGTGTCAAATAAATAAATAAAATCTTAAAAAAAAAAAACTTTTAAATTGTTTCTAATAATCATAATATAGGTGGTAGTGATATTATTATTCTAGGACTGTTTCTGTGAATTGTAAAGAAAATAAGTATGCAAATGTGTTCACAGAATCATGTTTTTGACATGGGAAAGGAGAGATACAGATTAAAAAAAAAAAAAAAAACACATTTCCTAACGGGACTATCTGTAGAAGCCTACACACAATGACCAGCCCTGTAGTCATTAACACCATACTACCCAAAACATAATCTTTTAATATTTTCCAGGAAAAAAAGACAAAACAAAACAAACAACAACAAAAATAAAAAAAACAACCACCACCAACAACCACAACAACAAAAAACAGAGCTCTTTGGAGAGAAGGCTGAGTTCAGGTCTTGGCAAGAAAACGTTCATGACTAAAATGACTTAGAACCAACTTGATGAAGCTCCCACTGGCCAAAAACAAGAAAATTTGAGCATCAGTAAGAAGAAGATTGTAGCAAACTAAAATGTTTAAATTCATAAGTTCATAGTGATTCTCAAAAAGATCTTGTTAGTCACTTTCAAAAGATGTTAGGAAAGGGATTATTCCTATTTTGAATTACTTTGAAAAATTATTTTGATCAATTCTGAAAACTAATAAGTTAAAAGAATGCATCATTTACTTCAGAGTAGATAAGTACAGAGTAGCCTATTATGAATGTGGTGCTATTTATTTTTACAGAAGTATTCCAACAAATAAAGAAATGGCACCAGTTTATAATCCATAATGAGTAAATAAAGAATACCACCAGTTTATAATCCATAATGAGTAAATGGATTTAGACAATGATTAACAACCACTGCTGATATCACAAAAGAAGCAAAAATATAAGTACTTAATACCACAAAAAGTTCTAGATAAAATACTTAAACCTGAATCTGACCAAGCCTCTAGATATAATCATCAATTTGTGGGAATATGGGTGGGGGAGAGATGGTAAAGGATATACTATGGGATAAAATCAGCAAAGTCCATTCTATGAAAATCCAAAGTCATAAGACCCAGTTTCTTTAAAAAAATTAAATAGTGGGGGGGGGGGTGAATTAGAAGGAAGCAACCTATGGATTAAAAGAGATTTAAGCAACATGCCAGTCGATTACACTGCACTGGTCCTCTTCAGATCCTTTAGCAAACTAACCTTAAATTGTACACAACTGGGGAAATTCAATCATTAACTGGATAATTAATATTAAGGAACTGTTAAAATTTTGGACAATAATACAATTATTTTGTTTTTAAAATAAGCATTCATCTAATGGATAAAGAAGATGTGGTGTGTATATATATATATAATGGAATACTATGCAGCCATCAGAAGAAATGAAATCTTGCCATTTGCAAAGACATGGATGGAACTAGAGGGTATTATGCTTAGCGAAATAAGTCAATCAGAGAAAGACAATTATCATATGATCTCCCTGATAATGAGGAAGTTGAGAGGCAACGTGGAGGTTTGGGGGGTAGGGAAGGAAAAAATGAAACAATATGGGATTGGGAGGGAGACAAACCATAGGAGACTCTTAATCTCACAAAACAAACTGAGGGTTGCTGGGGGGAGGCGGGGAGGGAGAGGGTGGTTGGATTATGGACATTGGGGAAGGTATGTGCTATGGTGAGTGCTGTGAAAACCTGAAGTTCACAGACCTAAACCCTTTAATAATACATTATATGTTAATAAAAAAATAAAAAATTTATAAAATAAGCATTCATCTTTGTAAAAGACATACTGAAATATTCACAGAAACCAATAGGAGGTCTATAATTTTCTTCATCTAGGATGGGTGGGGTACAGAGTAAACAAAATTGACCATGAGTTGGTGAGAGTGAAGCTTAGTGGCAGGTTATGAGTGATCATTTTACTATTCTTTCTATATTGGCATGTTTGACATTTTGCATATTAACAAGCTGAAGAAGAAAAATGTACACAGCTTTCACTGGTTTTATTTTCAAGATTTCTTCTTTTCCTCTGCTGCGCCATTAACTCCCAGCTGGTTTGTAGAATGTTAAAAATAATTAACATTTTCATTTCTTTTATTATTAATTTTATTGTCATGCAAATAAAAATATACATATTGAACATCTATTTTCTTCAAAACAATGTGCTAAATGGAGTGGAAGCCACCAGTGGGGAGGAGCCACTACTCCTTTCCTTGAGAATCTTGAAACTTATTAAGAAAAATATATATAAACATCTTAGGAAATTGATCCATGACCTTAGAAAGTAAGTTTGCATTTTTGCACAGCACATTGTATTTCAAAATGTGTGACCCATGTATGGTCTATATACTATATAGGAGCACTGTGAATTAAATGAGAATGTGTACAAAGCACTCAGCTTCATGCCTTGCATGTAAGAAGTACTCAGTAAATGGTGTCTATTAAACCACCAACACTTAGTCCAGGGATCTCGTTACTAAAACAGTCTACCATGTTAAAATGAAAATGTAGGAAATAGAGGGAGGCACAATAGGAGAAAGCCAATGTGCTGTTTAAGCAGCAGAGAACCTGGAAGTGAACTCTAAACTGGGGTTTTATCCGAAGGGTAGATAAGGACTTCAGGAGAAGGCATCGCTGACCAGGGATATTACAAGAGATGAGGTACAGAGACCAGTTACAGCAAACCATATTTAATGTAGTTATAAGCTGAAATAAAGAAGAGATGAAACTGGAGAGGTGGACTGGGGGGAGGGAGAGGAAGGGGAAGGGGGACATGCCTTGCGGGACACATTCAGAATTTGAAGATTAATATTTTAGAGAGACAGGCTTCTTCCCTACTTCTGAGTTATTTTTCAATGTGAAGCAAGCATGCATAGCATTTGACCCCAGGTTTCTCTTATTTCTTCTTTTTGGAGGAAGACTGAATTAAGAATTCAGAATGCCCTTTACAGTTCTTCCCTTATTTCCCCCCTCCTCTTGGTAAGCCACCTTCAGAGGAACATACAATCTTGTATTCATAGAGGGTCTGCCCTGGTCCCACACTCCTCAGGGGATGGTAGGGCCCACTTGGCATTCACACAAAGGTATGCCTCTAAAATTAGCCTTTAGCAGAGAGGACAGTGACGTTTGGCCTTCATCTACCATCCCTCTGTCTTATTTAACATTTCGGTCAGGACTTGGGTTGAAAGGAGGATGCTAATTATTGAACCAACTCAAAGACTTCATTAATAATATAAGCAATAGAAACACACTAACGTCCTTCAACATAGGAGATAAAAAAGCTGTAAGTAAATTATCTCAGCCATTTTGTGTGGATAAAGCAGAGATAAGAGCTAATTAATCTAGTTAGAGGAAACAAGGACTGGAACTACATGTTTCCATCTTCTAAGACAGAGGCCAGCAAACTTTCTGTTAAGAGCCAGATAAAAATATTTCAGGCTTTCTGGGCTACATCTGGTGTTTGTTGTATGTTAACTTTAACCCTTTAAAAAGTAAAAGCTAGTCTTGGCTTCTAGGCTGTACAAAAAGAAAAAAAAAAAATGTTGTGGACAATATAAAAAACTGACTGTGAGCCAGATTTGGCCTGTGAGCCATGGTTTGTTCAACTTTAGTCAGTGTGTAATTCCTTGGAATAAGGGCTTAGGTCCTTGCAAAAATTAACTAAATCCCAGTCAACAAAGATCTAATTTTTGTCAATCAATGAAGTAGATCAGTTAAAACTACTCTGGGGCTCTGGGGCCCACTTAATAACAGAATCAGGCTTTCAGATGTTGCTTAAGAGGGCCCTCTACATCACACACACACACACACACACACACACACCACTGCCATACAACCACATAGGTTATTCATGAACATATGCAGTAATTTTGGAGGCTGCATCTGTGTAAAAGCTCTACTAGGAAAGCTTCGCTGTTCTCACTGACTAACACTAACCATCACCTTCTGTGGTATTATGCTACAAGAGAACCTTAGTATCTGTTGGTACAAATTAAAAGTAAAAAGACTAAATGCTACAGAAGAAATGAGGACACAGAAAGGCATAAACTTCATAGGATTAATAATTCTGCCAACAATGTGCTTAGTACAGATAAAACGGTCTTATAGCAAGCTGGATATGAAACCTTCCACCCCTTATATTTGCATTCACTACAAAAGTAGTCTCTGTTCCCATACCAATAGAGATAGGACACCAGTACCAAAAGATACCAAAGAACCAGAGCAAACATGTCCCAGAGGGAGGGATTTTTTTTTTTAACTGCAGTCTTTCTAAGGGACTTGCACCCCCAAAATTGGATGTTTAACTGCAGTTATTTATGATTTATGAGTGTCAAAATACCTATGAGCTAAATACAAGAAAATAATTTCAGTGTTTTTAATCTTCATCTCATATTTGAAGAAATTGAATTTCACATTCCCTTTAAAATTTACCCTTGAGCTAAGACCAAGATCAGAGCTATTTCAGACTGAAGAAAGCAAAGCATTGTGAAGGTTGTGAGGAATGAACAAAGGAGGTTTCTAACACAAAGTTTTTGTAATCTTCTTGTATAGAGATGCATGTGTGTAGTTTCTCTAGGGGATGCGAACCACTTTGCTGAGAAAACTGCTTAGAACTTCCAGTGACTCCATGTGTATTACAGGGCACAAAGAACATATTTTATTTTTAATTAATAGACTTTTATAACCATTTTAGGTTTATAGGAAAATTAAGTGTAGAGAATCCCCATATACCTCCTCTTCTCCCCTAAAAGAGCTTCCCCTATTATTAACATCTTGCATTAATGTGGGACATTTGTTACAACTGATGACCATTGATAATTACTAACCAAAATCCACAGCTTACATTAGTGCTCACTCTGTGTTATATAGTTCTCTGGATTTTGAGAGATAATGTGTCCACCATTTCCATATAATACGGAATAGTTCCACTGCCCTAAACATGCCCTGTGCTCCACCTATTCATCCCTCCTCCTCCTCCCCACAGATCCCAGACAACCACTGATCTTTTTACAGTCTCTGTAGTTTTGCGTTTTTCAGAATGCTACATAGTTGGAATCCCACAGTATGTAGCTTTTTCAGACTGGCTTCTTTCACTTAGCAATATGCATTTAAGTTTCCTCCATGTCTCCCTGTGATTGATAGCTTATCTCTTTTTATCACCAGCTCTTTAAGACAGAAAGAAGGAACTCTCAAAAAATCTAAGGTCTTACCAAAAGACATTTATTGAAGGATGTTAAATAGTTCTGAGTAAATAGGTGAACTTACCAGTAGGGTAAACATTGTCCTGCCAAAAATTGCTTTCACAGGTTCTTCGTACAACATACTGCTACACAATTGTGCTAGACAGAATTTCCAAATATAATGGGATTGAAAGAATTTTTAAATGGCAGAAATATACTTACTACACATTGTCTCTCACTCCAGATTAACGTCCAAGTCAGGTGCCACCAGAATAGAGAGAGATAAAGGAGATAATTGTACCTTCCTATCTTCAGAAAGGTATTCATTTGCAAATAGGTACAATTAGGGTCAGGGAATGGGAAAATAACCCATTTTTCAATTAAGTCTGTGCCATTGTAGGACGCCTATCTTCTTATAAAAGAGCTCCACTTTGTACAGCTTATATCTCAACAAATAATAGTGGAACAAGCAAAAGACACTAGTCCCTATTCTGACCTTTTCTAGCTCTGATTTCAACAAGTCACTTTTCCTCTGTGCGCTTCTGGACCTTCATCTGTAGCATGGAGAAAATTGTGCTGCCCCTCATGACTCTAAGCTATTGTGAAGATCAAAGGAGATGGAGATGAGTAGAGGAGATAAAGGTAATGCTTGGGGAAACACTGCCAAACCTCTAAAAGGTTTACTCTGTTGCCATGGTGATAATAATGCTAATGATGTTATTTGATCACCTCCCCACACCAACCCTTTTACCACCCCTACTCCTCTCCTACCCCTGGACACTCATCCCAGATATGATGGTGTCAGGGAGGACATCATAAAGGAAACTGCTTAGGTAGGAAAACAAGAGACCCTGTAAACCAGAAAATAACTCTCATAGGAAAGGACAATTAGTTATGCCTCTAAAAAGGAAGTGTCAAAACCTTTTTAAGAGGAAAAGTGTTGTGGTTGCAAGGTACAAACCAGGGGTGAACCAGTGGCTTCCAAGGTAGCAGACCAACCTGAAAGGCAGAACACACCTTCCGGTGGCTGAAAAGCACAGAGATAGCACAACCAAAAAGTCTACAGGACACTTTCACTGCAGCAAGAGAAAGAGGGACACCCTGGTTGAATGCTGACGTATGGTGAAACCGGATTTCTTCCTGCGGCTTTAGCTGCAGAGTCGCACTACCCTAACCGGCTGAACAGAGACACAACTGTTCCAAGCACAACTCTCCCTAAGTGAAACGGGCTCCCGTAATCCAAGACAGTTACGGACACATCAAAACCTTAAATTCAGGAAAGAGCCCAACAGGCTCCAAGCACACCAGAGTAAAGCAGTATGCCTCATCTTGGTACAAATTTGGCCCCCAAAACATATAACATCATCTTCAAATGCATGTGTAACCAAACCAAATACTGAATGTCAACACAGGCAGTCTCCAAGTGGCTCCTAACACAGAGGTAGGAGCTCTAGTCCCAATGTTAGGAGTTCACACTTGCATAAGCCATCTGCATTCCAAACACAGAAATGATGTGTTACATCATTTCTGCCTTACAGAGGCAGAAAAGTCAAATACATAAAACCTAGATAAACATCTCTTTCTAGTGGAAATTGAACAAAACCACAAAGCAGTAAAAAGAACCAAGGCCTGGCACCTACTGAGCTCTGGCAAGCAGAAACTGCAGGAGGTTTGGCCCCCATCATTTGAAAGTTAAAAGCACTCCCTGTGAAAAGGGGACCTGCAGCCCAGCATTTGAAGAGTGGAGTTGGAGGTGCATAGAAACCCAGTCCTCAGAAAGGTAGCTAAATCAGACTGTTACCAACTACCACCTGTGGCTATAGTTTCAAACAAGCTGTGGGACAAGGAGGGCGAGGAGTCAAAGACAGAATCTCAAGATCCGGAAATGAGTGAGGCCACCCACTGGTTCTACGAGTAGATCTGAAACAGCCTATCTGAGGGCAAGAGCCCTCAGAACAATCAAAATCTGACCTAGCCTGGAGATTCAGGGAAAAGGAAAAGTGAGAGGGAGGTAAACAAAACTGCCCCCACAAAGTAAAACCAGACACAACATCAAAACTCGGGAACACGAACTCACCGCACAATTAATTTTACAGATTAGTCTGATGACCGCTTTAAACTTAATATCCTCGGGATGTTCAAAGAGATAAAGAAAAGAACTCCCATTTAGAAAACAGAAATTATAATAGGGGAAAGCAAAGTACAGAAGGAAATGAAAAAATATTTTTTGAAAAGAAAAATATGGTCGATGGAAAATAGCAATAGACATGATAATGTTAAGGAGGGCCTGTGATAGATGAAGCAGACACCTGAAGAGTTACAGGACGGAAGTGAGTGATTTACCAGAACGCAGCATGAAAGCGCACTCGAGAGATACCACACTCCAAATTAGACATTTCAGAGAAAGAGAACGGAAACTGTGGTGGAGAAGCAATCTCCAAAGAGAGAGTAAAGGAGAAAGTACCTGAATCAGAGTATGCCACTCAAAACTGTGCTTCAAGAACCTGTCCAGGGAAAAGTAAAACCGCATCTAGACACACCACAATGGAATTGCAGGATACCAAGGAAAAAGAGAAAAGCTACAAGCAACCTGTGCAAAAGGCATAGTTTACCTACAGAGGAAAGGACATATAATAATAAACTATCCTAAGTTATATAAAATAGTGGAATTACCCTCCAACCCTAGAACTCCAAAGATTAGCCCCACAGTAATGTCAATGGGGAGTCAATCCGACACTATCCCTTTCACCCAGGGATATGGGAAGGGGACTAAGGTAGTCCCAGATTGGTTGTGCACCCCTGTATCCCAGTGGGAAGGAACGCACATTCTCAGGTCAGGAAAACATTCTCAGTTGGGCCCCACGAGGCTCACAGGTTAATTTCAAATAAATATGAATTCACAATTAGAATTTGTCAAATCCAGAAGAAAACAAATCACATGGTAAAGTGTCAGCAAAAACAAAAAACAATCCCCAAATACTTTACGTATTTACACAATCAGAGTAAAAATTACATGTCTGAAATATTTTCAAAATAAAAGATGAAGCCACAAAAATGAACTATCAATGTCAAAAGTGACTAGGAAGATTTGAAAAAGAACCAGTAAAATGTTCAAGAAACTAGTTTTACTTTGTTGTTTAAACCAAAAACACAATGAATGATATAGACAACAGAATTCATGAACTAGAGGACAAATCTGAAGAAACTACCCATATGTGGCTTGGAAAAAAAGTCGATAGGAAATAGGGAAGGAAAATTAAGAAATAAGCAGGATAGGATGAAAAGCTTTAATTCAAGTTCGGAAGGACATTCAGGACCTTCACTCACAGGAGCAGAGGTTTGTATTATTGGATTCACCTGTGAACCTTTGGGCCATTTTTCTACTGAGCCCTTCCACAAACAGCTTAAATTTCTTGCCTGTAAAGCCTTGCTTTTCCACCCATCTCATTTGTCTCCCTTTAGAGTAATTGTCCAGACCCACAAATTATTTGTTGCACATTCTCTACCTTTTTTGCTATCTCTTAGAGAGCTGGCCCCAGAATACATCATGAATTCATCCTGTTGGGAAATAGGACAGCTGAACAGACCTCTCATTATACAAGTTCCACTGGGTAGAAAGGAAAAATAAGGGAGGAAGGAAGTTAAAGTGGGGGAGGATGGTCGCTCATAACAAAGGCCAGGGAACAATATCCCAAGCAGATGAAACAAAAACGCAGGTCTCTTAAAAATTACTTCCTAAGAGATCCAGTAAGGGGGAAAAAAAAGAGTGTAAACTGGGAAAGAAGACTACAGAATATGGATTTTTAAGAGGTGGGGGAGGGAGGCAGGAAAAACTCTTACAAGGAAATATAAAAATGTAACAGCCGAACATAACC
>ML108528.1:61965-88394 GCA_003697995.1 Taxidea taxus jeffersonii | reverse complement strand
CTAGAACATAGGGATTGCTCAAAAACTACTAAGTATTATATGGAAGCTGGTGGGTGTGGGAAGGGTACCAACTGAGTCGTGCTGTGTTTTGGTTTTTTCTTCCTAGATTTCTGTCTTGGTCTGTTCAGGCAGCTGTAACAGAATATCACAGACAGGGTGGCTTGTAAACAATAGAAATTCGTTTCTCACCATTCTGGAGGCAAGGTACCGGCAGATTTGGTGTCTGGGGAGGACTACCTGCGTCCCCGTCCCCGTCTCCTCACTGCGTCCTCACATGCTGGAGGGGGCGAGGGAGCTCTCTCTTTTGTGTATGTGTGGGTTTATAAGGGCATTAATTCCATTCAGGAGGGCTCTCCTCTCATTACCTAGTAATCTCCCCCAAACCCCACCTCATAATACCATTACATTCATGATTAGGATTTCAATATATGAATTTTGAGGGGTCACAAATCAATCTATAGTATTCTCTTTTTAAAAACTAAATTCAGGGGCCCCTAAGCATCTGACTCTTGGTTGCATCGTGGGTCAGGATCTCAGGATCATGGCACTGAGCCCCATGCTGGGCTCCACACTGGGTGTGGAGTCTGCTTAAGAGTCTCTCTCTCCTTCTCCATCAGCTCCTCCTCCTCCTGCTCATGCGAGCTCTGTCTTTAAAAAATTAATCAATTAATTAAATTTAAAAACAAAGGGCACCTGGGTCATGCGGTCAATTAAATATGACTCTTGGTTTCATCTCAGGTTGTGATCTCAGGGTTGTGGGGTCAAGGCCTGTGTTGCGCTCCATGCTCAACACAGAATCTTCTTGAGATTCTCTCTCCTTCTCCCTCTGCCCCTCCCCACCCCCCCTCCCTCTCAAAAAAAAAAAAAATAAAATAAAAAGTAGTCATCAAACCCAAGGTCATCCAGATTTTCTCCTATGTTATCTTCTAGGAATTTTACACGTTTAGGTCTGTGGTCCATTTTGAGTTGATTTTTGTGAAACATGTAAAGTTTAGGTTTAGATTTTTGGTTTTTACATGTAGATATCCAGTTGTTCCAGCACCATTTTTTTCGAAAAGCCCATCTTTATTCCATTGTATTCCCTTTGTCAAAAATTGCTTGACTGTATTCTTGTGGGCCTGTCCTAGAGTTCTCTATTTCGCTCCATTGATCTATTTGTCTCGTCTTTCACCAACACAGAATTTGTTAAAAAAAAATTCACTATTTGTTATTAAATGCCACAGCTGTAACTTCTTGCTCAAGGGTCAAGGCTCAGAACCCTCTGGCCCTGAGATCTAGAAGGACATTGTCTCCCTAGTGGCCATTGGCTACCGCCTCAGCTGGTAGTTTTCAGCTTCCAGGTTCCTGTCCCCATTGGACTAGTCTTCAGGATGCAGAGGCCATGAAGCCCGAATCATAGTGGCTCTCAAAGCAACATCTTATTAAGATTCTTCTCTTTGGGGTCAAAAATGGGATCCAGATGCCTGATGATGGCCTGCAGGCACAGGTTGTTCCTGCAGGCCAGGTGCACATGCAGGTCATACCTGTGGCTTATGAGCCACCTGCTCTCCTTTCCTGAGCTGCCCTCTTCCCTGGTGAGGAGTTTCTAGGGCCAAGTGGATATGCCTACCTGATTCCATGGACTACCTTATTTACCTGCTTCTAGGCCTACGTGCTTGGGTTTTTCCCCTACATCCATCCTCCAGAGAGTGAACCACGCTTGGTGGGCACATCCTTGGGCCTCAGAGTGGTCAAGGTAGCAGTCTGCATCAAGGATAAGAAAGGTTGGGAGAGGGGAGGGCTGTGAAGATTGCCTGTATGTGTAAGGTGTTGACAGACTATCATATGAGATTCTTCAGTGTGTAGAAGGAGCCAAGACCTGGAAGAGCAAGGAGGGGGGTAAGGGACAGGATCAGGCTTTTGGCACCATCATTTTCCATACCAACTCTGAAGAGGCCAAGAATTCCAAATTTCTAACAGGCATTCCGATTATGAGAGCATATTTGTCAAAGTAAGAAGGCAGAACATGTTTTATTTTATTTAACAGCATGATGTTTGATTTTAACCTTTATGCTATATAAGGTATAAGGGCCTCTCTTTGTACCCTGCCTATGACT
This sequence comes from Taxidea taxus jeffersonii, assembly GCA_003697995.1. Taxonomy (NCBI): domain Eukaryota; kingdom Metazoa; phylum Chordata; class Mammalia; order Carnivora; family Mustelidae; genus Taxidea; species Taxidea taxus. The sequence goes on along the minus strand of ML108528.1, from coordinate 86,298 downwards.
CCACAAATTTTGTGGGTAGGCCTGCTGGTGAGTGATAGATCTGGGACCAAAATTCAATATTCTGGGCTTCTGTTCTGTTCTAAAGTTCTTTCAACATTTTTTTTTTTTTAAGAGGTGGGGAGCTGCAGAGGGAGAGGGTGAGAGAGAATATTAAGTAGCCGCCATACCCAGCACAGCCCGTGACATGGGGCTCAATCTCACAACCCTGAAATCATGACCTGAGCTGAAATCAAGAGTTGTACATTGAACTGACTGAGCCCCCCAGGTGCCTCACCCCACCCCCCCATATTTTAATGAGGTCAGCAGGCAGGTCATACCTTTTAATGAGGTCAGCTCACCCTTACTAAAAACAACTGCTTCTCCTAGATTTCTTTCAGTTTTACCTGCTGGTCAAGTGTGAAATTTAAGGCTGAACCAGAGAAAGTATGCTCATCCTGTTAAGTTAAAGTGCAGTATATTCTGGGCCCTGAGTCTCCCTGTCTCTTCTCAAGAACCAATAACTTATGCTGCGGTCCATGAACTCACTCTCTTTCTTTCTAAAACTCATCCAAAAGATTACCTGAAGGGGGGCCCAGGGATACTGACAGAGCTTGGATGGGTAGGCTGGAGTATCTACCCATCTCCATAGTTCATCATATAATGGAACAGAGCCAGAGGTGGGAATAGGGAGCAGGCTTTGGGCTGGGGGTCTGAGGATGTGTTCTCTCATCCTACCACATTCACGTACAGAACTCTAAGAGAAGGCTACAAAGTCTGAATTTGAATTGGGTCTTCTAAACCATTATAATCTATGTACAATGATAAAACATATTTAATTTAACAGTTTCTTAGTTTGACTTAGAACTTTCAAAGATTTAGAATATGATACATGGCTCTTCATTTATTTTTCCACCCCTGGACCTGAGAATCTTGGGAGGAGATCTGCTTAGAAGGATGTTTCCCCCATAAGCAATGCTTCTCCTCTTGCTGGAAAAGGCCTGGCAAAGTTTCATCCTAAAGTCTACTTTTAAGCCTGACCACTGGCTGATCTTTACTATCTTGCTAGTTTAAGGTAAGGAGGTCCTATACAGCTTTCAAAATGAGCCTCAGCTTGTATTGGTTCTGTGTTTTCTTAAGTCCTTCCTGAAGTTTTCCCCTATCCTGGATATGTTGAGAATTAGCAGGAAAGGATAAAGCCCTCTGCATTCCACCCACCTTTTCTCACTCCAACCTCAAAAACACATGCACACACATGTACAGAGCCACACAAGATTCCTGTGAAACTGGGAAACAATCAGGAAAAAAAAAAACCCACTGATATTTTCTGGAGCTTCCTTCTACCTCTTACTGCTCTAGGGCATTTTCCACTCAAACCCATTGACTTAAACAAAAAACAGCCTTAAGACAAAAGAAAAGGGAAGGGTTCTTGTCAGAACATGGAAAACAAAATTCAAAAATAACTCATATCCTCATATTTTCCTATAGACATGATGCAAGCATTCTCCAGTTAAGGAACTGCTGACACCAATAACATCATTTCTGGTCCTTTACTCTTCTTCTTTCCCAACAATGTTTTCTCAAACCTGGGTTCTGGTCAGTGACTCTTGAATACAACCTCATAAATAATCACCCCAAGAAGACTACAAGAAAATCTTAGAGCTGCGGCCCCCTTTAAACTTGCACTTGTATTTTTATATACATATATATTTACAGGTCTTATGTCCTACAAATAGCTTTTTAAATTTTCCTGATATAGTGAAGGGGACTGAAGGAGATAGGGATGGGATAAATGCAGTCAAATGCATTTAGAAGGTAACCAAATAATGTTGATAAATTTGGGCACAACTCAACAGGTTTTAAAAGTATCGAGACATTAAGATAAATCATCAGTCCATTCACTCATTCAACTAATATTTGTTTCCTTTTTTCTACTCTAACAAAAATGGATTAAAGCAGATAAACTGAACTTACGGTGCTCACTCACAAGGATTGTGTACACTATTATGGACAACATAAGATGGTAATACACTGGATCACAAAACTACTGGGAAAGGAAAACATGCATTTGAGAAAGTTAAAACAACGTAAGTCTTTGTCAGATTTCATGCCCTCAGTTTTACATCATTACCTCAGTCCATTTTCTCTATGATGACTAGAGTCATCTCCCTAAAATGAAAATGTCATCACATAAATCCTGTGACCTTGTCCAGGTCCACCTTTCAAGACTCCTCATCTGCAGTTATCACCCTTCCTTCCTGTGTGTAGAATGGGTGCCTGTGGGCAGACGTGAAACTCTCAGAAGCCCCCTGCATTCCCTTTTGTCTCCTCTTCAAAGGGGAACACTCAACCCATCTTTTCATCTGTTCTTAGCTCAAGCCACAATCCCCACACCTCACCTCATCTCTGTGATCTTTCTTCTGACCTCATGCAGCCCTCTTCCTCTCTGTGATCTTTAAAGACCCATTTGTTTAGCCTTCATTTAGCTTTGAGTTAGCCATAGCATCTCAAAGAAAGTACTATGTGTTTTATAAATTTATGTTTATGATATTGTTCTTGTAGTTTTTCATATTATTTTGCCTTCACTGTAGGTATTTTTGTGTTTAAGTTGATTTTTTGATGTTTATTCTTATTTTTAAATTTCTTTGAGTATAGTTGACAATGAATGCTATGTTAGCTTCCGCTGTGCAACACTGTGGTTCAACTTTGCTATTCGCTATATTGTTATTGTGTATGTTTTATTTTTATAGTTAAGATCTCATTATACATGCTCAATGGATATTTATTGACTGGGTAACTAGTGGCTGAGTGAAAGGCAAACATATTAGAGCATGTAATAGGCAGAAATTTACTCAGCCAGAGAAAGAGAAATAGCAGAATATACTCTACACAAATATATAAAGGGAGAGAGAGAGAAGAAAGATGTTGTTCTGAGGTAGTGCACATGAATATTCAAGAGCTTCACAAACTGAAAGTCTCACTTTCCTTCCTTACTCACTTCTTCACATCATAATAAGTATTAGGAATTTTAGGTTTGCATCTGATTTAATCCTCATGCATTTTAATGTCTCTGGTTTTGATTAAAGAAGGAATATAGGCTCAAGTAGTACATGTCTTTCTTCAGCATTTCACTCTAAAGAAAACATGGCCAGAATATGGGCCAGACTATGGGATGAACCCCTGACATGGATACTTCAGGAAGAATTCTACATAGTCAGGGAAATTAGAAGAGATTACACTGAAAATCTTTCCCACCTTATGAGTGCCATAGTAAATGAAAACCAATTGGCAAATATAATGATTAAGTCTGCAGTTTTCTTTAGAAATTAAGTTGATGCTGAAAACTCAGGTCGATGACATAAAGTCATAATTCATATATCTCCTAGATTCCACTCAGTAAATACAGTTGAGGCTTTTAGTCAATCTACATCCACCTTTTCAATTCTTGGATGGAATAACAAATGTTAAACACATAAAGTTGAATAATCTTATCTTGCTCTTCACATACTGTTCAATGATTCTTCCCACCTTACCAATACTTTCTTTCTGGAATTTGACTTACTAATTGAGGTTCAGATAAAACACATCCTTCTATATGAAGTCTGTCTTGATCCCTCATGAAAGTTAGGGCTTTGTCTATTCTGATCCAACAACTTTTTTTCTTAGAGTACTTAATATATTGGATTTTGAAGGTGACCCCAAAGAATTATTAGTTCCTCAGCTTTAAGGACTGAGCTTTATTTAGTACTAAACCTATGGTAGATGCTTGATAATTGGAGTGAAAAAAGGTACAAAGTAGCAAAATTTAAGCAACAGAATAAAAAGTAATGAACAGACAGTACTGAATGAATAACTTTTTTTTTCTACGTACTAGATTAGACACTGACAAAAGGCACCCAGGAGTTCACAGTCCAGTGGGGGAATGAATGTGACATTCTCTAGAACCTTATTCTCATTCTCAGTGGACAGCCATTCAGATATATTCCCTTAGCTGGTGACCTTTCAGATGTATCTGGGTTCACTTGACCTTTTGGAGGATATGTAAGCATCTGTGACTAGAATCCACAGTCTATGGCATTTATATGAACCTTTAAATATGGTAACCACTTCATTCCGATCCTGGGTCTTAACCAGTCTACTGCTCCTATCAGCACCTCAACATTTCGCTACACATTTGAGTACTATGCACAGGCCTTCAGGAACAAGGAAAGATGCTTTAGGATCACCTTTTTGAGCACCATCCCTCAGGATTCCCAGGTATATGCATCTGGTTGTTTCCACTGAGTCCTTTACACAATTAGAATTGGGGAGATTTATTTATTTATTTTTTAAAGATTTTATTTATTGAAGATTAGTTGACCATAAAGTTGAGGGTCCATATCTGGGTCATCTACTCTGTTCCACTGGTCTATGTATCTGTTTTTGGGCCAGTACCATGCTGTCTTGGTGATCACAGCTTTGTAGTAAAGTTTGAAATCAGGCAAAGTGATGCCCCCAGGTTTGTTTTTCTTTTTCAACATTTCTTTATCAATTTGGGGTCTCTTCTGATTCCATGCAAATTTTAGGATTGTTTGCTCCAGCTCTTTGAAAAATGCCAGCGAAATTTTAATTAGAATGGCATTGAAAGAGGGATGCCTGGGTGGCTCAGTGGGTTAAGCCTCTGCCTTCGGCTCAGGTCATGATCCCAGGGTCCTGGGATCGAGCCCCGCATCAGGCTCTCTGCTCAGTGGGGAGTCTGCTTCCCCCCACCCCGGCCTCTCTGCCTACTTGTGATCTCTCTCTCTGTCAAATAGATAAATTTAAAAAAGTCTTTTAAAAAATGGTACACTAGAAAATAACAAAAAATTACAAAAGGGAAGCCCAACGTGGGGCTCGATCTCATGACCCCGAGATAATGACCTGAGCTAAAACCAAGAGTCGGGAGGCTCAATGCGTTAAGCCTCTGTCTTCCGCTCAGGTCATTGTCCCAGGTCCTGGGATCGAGCCCCGCATCGGGCTCTCTGCTCAACAGGGAGCCTGCTTCCTCCTCTCTCTGCCTGCCTCTCTGCCTGCTTGTGATCTCTCTGTCAAATAAATAAATCTTAAAATAAAAAAAAAAAGAATGGCATTGAAAGTATAGCAGTAGACAGAGCAGTCTACTGTTCTGGGCTTCGACAAAGCAGGAAAAAATATACAGTGGAAAAAAAGACAGTCTCTTCAATAAATGGTGCTGGGAAAATTGGACAGCTATGTATAGAAGAATGAAACCTGACTATTCTCTTATACCATACAGAAAGATAAACTCAAGTTGGATAAAGGATCTCAACGTGAAGCAGGAATCCTAGAGGAGAACATGGGGGATAACCTCTTTGACATTGGCCACAGCAACTTCTTTCAAGATATGTCTCCAAAGGCAAAGGAAACAAAAGAGAAAATGAACTTTTGGGACTTTGTCAAGATCAAAAGCTTCTGCACAGCAAAGAAAACAGTCAACAAAACAAAGAGGCAACCCACAGAATGGGAGAAGATATTTGCAAATGACAGTACAGACAAAGGGCTGATATCCAAGATCTATAAAGAACTCCTCAAACTCAACACACACAAAACAGATAATCACGTCAAAAAATGGGCAGAAGACATGAACAGACACTTCTCCAAAGAAGACATACAAACGGCTAACAGACACATGAAAAAATGTTCATCATCATTAGCCATCAGGGAGATTCAAATCAAAACCACACTCAGACACCACCTTACACCAAAATTAACAAAGACAGTAAACAAGTGTTGGAGAGGATGTGGAGAAAGGGGAACCCTCTTACACTGCTGGTGGGAATGCAAGTTGGTGCAGCCACTTTGGAAAACAGTGTGGAGATTCCTTAAGAAATTACAAATAAAGCTACCCTATGAGCCTGAAGTTGCACTACTGGGTACTTACCCCAAATATACAGATCTGTGAAAAGAAGGGCCATTTGTACCCCAATGTTCATAGCAGCAATGGCCACAGTCACCAAACTGGAAAGGACCAAGATGTCCTTCAATGGATGAATGGATAAGGAAGATATGGTCCATATATACTATGGAGTATTATGCCTCCATCAGAAAGGATGAATATGCAGCTTTTTTATCAACATGGACAGGACTGGAAGAGACTATGCTGAGTGAAATAAGTCAAGCAGAGAGAGTCAATAATCATATGGTTTCACTTATTTGTGGAGCATAAGGAATAACATGGAGGACATGGGGAGATGGAAAGGAGAAGGGAGTTGGGGGAAATTGGAGGGGGAGATGAACCATGAAAGATGGTGGACTCTGAGAAACAATCTGAAGGTTTTGGAGGGGAGGTGGGTGGGAGGTTGGGTGAGCCTGGTGGTGGGTATTATGGATGGCACGTATTGCATGGAGCACTGGATGTGGTGCATAAACAATAATTCTGGAATACTGAAAAGAATTAAAAAAAAATAAAAATTTTTTAAAAAGCTAAGGAAAAAAATAAAGATTTTATTTATTTATTTGACTGAGAGAGAGAGAGAGAGAGAGAGACAGCAAGTAAGGGAACATAAGCGGGGGAGTGGGAGAGAAGAGTAGGGGCCAAGACCTTGGGATTATGACCTGAGCCAAAGGCAGATGCTTAACAACTTAGCCACCCAGGTGCCCCTAAACTGGGGAACTTTAAAAAGCCCTTAGACATTGCTGAAGATCTAGAAGACAGTGTGTATGCAAGACTAGATCTCAGGAAAAGAAGAAGGTTCTAGTTGTGTCAGTCCATGTTTGGCTGACACTGAGGTTCTGTACAGGCAGGAAATGAAAGCTAAGAGTCTTTGATAAATTGCCTTAGGTTTGAAGGCATGTCTTTACACACAGATCTCACTGGCAAAGGGTGACATTTATGGTAAACCATTTAAGGAAATTGTCTGAAAGATTGTTGGCTGCCACTACATAACACTTGTTCAAGGATGACCCTTAGGAACCCAGCTTAAAAATAAAAACAAGAATTAAAAAAAAATTCAACAGAGAACTCAGTGACCACATATTACAGAATACCAGCAGCAATAACAAACTTTGGAAGGGATGGGGATCTGAGACCATAGTTCTTACATTGTAAAATATATTCTTGAAAGTATCCAGTTTCAATAAAAATTATGAGACAAACGCACAAAAAATGAAAATATGTACAGGGAAAAAAGGAGAACCAATAGAAAATGCTCCTCCCCTCCCCAAGGCTAAACCAATCATGGACTTTATAGACAAAAGCTTTAAATCAGTTATTGTAAATATATTAAGATAACAATATAATTAAAGGAAAGTATGACAACAATAACTTATCAGTTGAAGAATATCAATAAAAACAAAGACATTTAAAAAAAAAACTCAGTAGACATTCTAGGGTTGTGAAGTACAAAATTGAAGTTAAAAAGTTCACTAGAGGTACTAAAAACATTGAGCTTGGAGAAGAAAGAATCAGTGAATTTGAAGGTAGTCCAATTAAGATTGGCCAGTCCTAGGAATAGAAAGAAAACAATGAAAAAGAAAATGAACATCACCTCAGATGTAATAAAGCATATAAACATATGCAAAATGAGTATCTAAGAAGGAAAGAAAAGAGAAAGGAGCAGGAAGACTACTTGAGGAAATAATAACCCCAAACTTCCAAAATTTGATGAAAGGCATTAATCTGCATATCCTAAAACCTCATTAAACTGTAAAATAGGGGCACCTGGGTGGCTTGATGGGTTGGACCTCTGCCTTCGGCTCAAGTCATGATCTCAGGGTCCTGGGATCAAGCCCCACATGGGGTTCTCTGCTCAGTAGGAAGCCTGCTTCCCCCCCTCCACCTGCCTCTCTGCCTACTTGTGATCTCTGTCAAGTAAATAAATATTTTTTTAAAAAACTGTAAAATAAACTCAAAGAGATCTACACAAGGACACTTCATAAACAAACATAAGAGAGACAAAGACAGAATCTTGAAATCAATAAAAGAAGTAACTTATCACATACAAAGGATCCTCATCAGAAATCACAGAGACCAGAAGGAAGTGGGATGACATATTCAAAGTACTAAAAGAGAGAGACTCTCAACCAAGAATGCTATACCCAGTAAAACTATCCTTCACAAATGAAGGAGAAATTAAGATATTCTCAGATAAACAAACTCTGAGACAACCTGTCATTAACAGAGTTATTCAATAAGAAATACTAAAGAAGCCCTTCAGGCTAAAAGGAAAAGACACCAGATGGTAAATCAAACCCATATGAATAAATAAAGAGCACTAGAAAAGATAAGAATAGGGGCGTCTGAGTGGCTCAGTCAGTTGAGCGGCTGCCTTTGGTTCAGGTCATGGTCCCGGGGTCCTGGGATCGAGCCCCGCATCGGGCTCTCTGCTCAGCGGGGAGCCTGCTTCCCCCCTCTCTCTCTGCCTGCCTCTCTGCCTACTTGTGATCTCTCTCTCTCTGTCAAATAAATAAATTAAAAAAAAAAAAAGATAAGAATATATATAAGACAGTATAAACATATTTTTGTTTCTCTTTTATTCTTTTACCTGATTTAAAAGATAACTATATTAGGCAACAGTATAAAACTGTTGTACTTGGAATATACAACTATAAAATCTGTATGAAAATAATAACACAAAAAAGGGGGAGGAAGCAGAAGTATACCAAAGTTTTATATACTATTGAGTAAAGTTAGTATAAGCCAGTACTAGACTGTTTTAAGTTAAAACGCTAATTGAATCTCTGAGGCAACTGCTATTAAAATAACTTAAAAATATATAATAACATAAACAATAAGGAAATCAAATTGGTACAGTAAAAAATATGTATTTAACACAAAAAATGGGGCGCCTGGGTGGCTCAGTGGGTTAAAGCCTCTGCCTTCAGCTCGGGTCATGATCCCAGGGTCTTGGGATCGAGCCCCACATCAGGCTCTCTGCTCAGCAGGGAGCCTGCTTCCCCCTCTCTCTGCCTGCCTCTCTGCCTACTTGTAATATCTGTCTGTCAAAAAATAAATAAAATATTTAAAAAAATAACACAAAAATACAGTAACAGAAAAATAGAGGAACAAAAAGAAAAAAGCCATATTTAAAAAACAAATAGCAAAATGCCAGATATAAATCCTACTTCTTCAACAAGTATAATAAAGATAAGTGAATTAAACAGTCAAATCAAAGGGCATAGGTTGGCAGAATATATGAAAACATTATATGATGCACTTATATTTTCTCCACAAGAAACACGCTTAAGATTCAAAGACAAATAGGTTGAAAATAAAAGAATGGAGAACAAAATGTAAAACAAAGAGTGACCAAAAGTAAGCTGGGATGGCTATCCAATATCAGACAGATAAAATTTTAAGACAAAATTGATACTAAAAAAAGCAGAACATTGATAATGATAATCAGTCCATCAGGAAGACACATAATTATATACATATATTCACCTAACAACAGAGTCTTCGAATTAATCAAGCAAAAACTAAAAGGATTAAAGGGAAAATTAGAAAACTAAATTATATTGGAGGGTTCAATCCCCAAAAATTCAACAAAAGAATATAAGAATATAATTATTTTCTTTGACACCACTGGAATTATATTAGGTATCAATGAGAAGGAAATTTGGGGATTTCACAAATATGTAGAAATTAATAACCAATGGATCAAAGAAGAAATCATGAGAGAAATTAGAAAGTACAATGACAAGTATTCAAATAAAAAAAGAAAGTATACTAAAACATATGGAATGCAGCTAAAGTAGTTCTTAAAAGGAAGTTTATAGATGTAAATAAATGCCTATATTCAAAAAGGAGAAAGATCTCAGATCAGTAATCTAAATTTTCATCTTCATAAATTCAGAAAAAAAGCAAAACCATACCTAAAACAAACAGAATGAAGAAAATAAAAAAGATTAGGGCAGAAATAAATGAAATAGAGAAGAGAAAATAATTTTAAAAAACTCCAAAAGTTGGTTTTTTGGAAAAGTTCAACAAGAGTGATGTCTTTAGCCATACTAACAAGAGAAAAAGAGAAAAGACTCAAATTACTAGACTAACATAAGGAATAAAAAAGGGAATATCACTAGCAAATTTATATATTATAATGGAATATGGAAAACTCTGACAAGTCTTATAACTTAGGTGAAATGGACAAATTCCTAGGACACAAACTACCAAAATGGACTCAAGCAGAGGTAGGTGAAGAGAGGCATGAAATCTCAGAGCATGGCTCTGTGCTTTTGGAAAGTCACTAATATACTAGTTCCTGTGCTGGTGTCTATTTAGAAGTCCAGATTTGGTCAGATCTCTATATTTCTAAGCACTAATGTTACTATTAAGCTCAACTATATGGTCTATGAGTGACATTTTACACATGTCAAAGTATTTTTATACATGTCATTTTATTTGGCCAGAAAGACAATTATTATTAATGGTTCAATAATTTTTAATTTCTTCTCCATCAAAGTATTTTATAAGAATTATAACAAGAGGCACAGATTGACTTAGGACATCTTTCAATAATATTTTCTTAACTGTGTCTAAAGAAACATCAGCTTTGCTAATGTGTTTTTTTGGGAAAAAAAGAACATTTTTCACAAAAATGTTTAGAAAACTTTCTTGGAAATTGACAACAGATATGAGGCTATTAAAAGCTATAAAAAGCTATTTACTTACTCACCAAATATTCATTCTGTGATTCCTAAGGGTCAGGCACTGCTCTACGTCTAATGGAGCTTGCATTCTAATGTTGCACAGAGCACTATAATAATACTCTATTAATAACAATAACACTATATTGATTATTTCTCAACTTATTTGATCACAGAATAACTTTTTCCATTAACATTCTGAGAATACACTTTGTTAATAAGGATATATCTTTCTATGTATCGACATTCTAATGGAAATGCTAATAGACAGTCGGGGTTAGGGAGAAGGAAGCAGCATATACAAACATCCTGAATCATACAGAAACTATCTTTAGTCTTTGGACTAAAGATAGCAAAAGACACTTTGGGAATTGAGCCTTTAAGGAATAGGATGTGATGGTTTTATTAAAAGTGAGGTTTGGAAAGAAAACACACGGTGTGATCAGTCAAAATATTTGTGAACATATGTTAGATGGCCCAGTTTTCCAGATCTTTTTTATTGTACACAAGCTGACAAAAGTCAAGTACAATTAATTAGGGTGTTATAAAGGATATATGTACTAAATTAAGATACAATTTGAGATATCTGAATGTAAGGGATTGGAAATTTCTTCTTTTGACTCTTAGGGAATTTTAAAGGGATTATAAATCCCTCTTTTAAAAATGTATTCAAGTGACAGTAAACAACTAGGAATTTAGGCACACCAGTAGGTTGAGCTGGATAAAAGTAAAGCTGGAAAAAAATTTAAAATATACAAATTATCTTCAAAGACATTATCAGAGGCCATGACTTTTCCACTAATTTCTATGAAAAAAATTCTCCTTACACCCACATACTTTTCTCTAATAAAGACCTGTTTCATATAAATGGAATTATACATATGTGACCTTTTATATCTGGTTTATTTCACACTTAGCATGGCATTTCAAGGTTCATCCACATTTTGGCATATATTAGAATTTCATTCCTTTTTAAGGTGGGATAATATTCCATTGCATGTATATACCACATTTTGTTTATTTATTCATCTATTGATGAACATTTGGGTTGCTTCTACTTTCTGGTTGTTGTGAATACTGCTCCCAGGAAAACTGGTACACAAGGATCTGTTTGAATACCTGCTTTCAACTCTTTTGAGTATATATCAAGGAGTGGAATTGCTGGATCATATGATAATTCTACGTTTAACTTTTGAGAAAATGCCAAAATGTTTCCCATGGTAGGGGTGCCATTTTACATCCACACCAGCAATGTACAAGTGTTTCAATTTCTCCACATTCTTACCAATACTTTTTATGTTTTATGTTTTCTTTTCTTTTTCTTTTGGTAATAGCTATCCTAATAGGTTTGGAGTAGCACTTCATTTTTGTTTTGATTTACATTTCCCTATGGATAGTGATTTTGAACATCTTTTCATGTGTCTTATTGGCCATTTGTATTTCTTCTTTGGAGAAATGTCTGCTCAAGTCTTTTTCCCATGTTTGGATTAGGTTGTTTGTTTTTTGTTGTTAGGTAATAGGAGTTCTTTATATATTCTGGAGATTAGTCCCTTTTTAAATATATGCTTTGCAAATATATTCTCCTATTTCATGAGTTATCTCTTCATTCTGTTGATAGCATCCTTTGATACACAACAGTTTATAATTTTGATGAAATCTGATTTATTTATTTTTTCTTTTCTTGCCTGGACCTTTGGTGTCATATCCAAAAATCATTGCCAAATCCAGTGTTATGAAGATTTTCTCCCTATGTTTCCTTCTAAGAGTTTTATTTCTTAGGTTTAAATGTTTGATCCAATTGAGTTAATTTTTGTATATGGTATAAGGAAGCATCCATTTTCACTGTTTTGCATGTGGATATCCAGTTTTCCCAACACCATTCATTTAAAACAAACAAACAAACAAAAAAACAAACCCCAAACTCTCCTTTCCCCATTGAGTGATGTCGGCATCCTTGTTAAAAATCAAAAGACTATATATTCAAGCATTTATTTTGGATTCTCTGTTCCATTTGCTTATATTTCTGTCCTTATGACAGTACCACACTATTTTGATGACCATATTTTTAATAAGGTTTGATATTAGGAAATGTGAGTTCTTCTACTTTTGTTCTTCATTTTCAAGATTGTTTTGGCTATTCTGAGTCCCTTGAGGTTCTATATAGATTTTAAGATGGGTTTTTCCATTTCTGCAAGAAATGGCATTGGAATTTTGATAGGGATTGGATTGAATCTATAGGTCACTTTGGGTAGTACTGTCATCTTAACACAATTAAGTCTCCCAATCCATAATCATGGGATGCCTTTCCATTTATTTATGTATTTTTTAAATTCTCTCAGTAAGTTTTATAGCTTTCAGTGCACAAATCTTTTGCTTCCTTGGTTAAATTCATTCATAAATATTTTATTCATTTTGATACTATTATAAATGGAAGTGTTTTCTTAATTTCCTTTTGGGGTTGGTCATTTTTAGTGTATAGAAATACAACTGATTTTTGTATGTTGGTTTTATTTCCTGGAACTTTCCTTAATTCATTTATTAACTCTGTGTGTGTGTGTGTGTGTGTGTGTGTGTGTGTGTGTGTTTACACTTTAGGGTTTTCAACATATAAGATCATCTCATTTGTGAAGAGATAATTTTACCTTTTCCCTTTCCAATGGATACCTTTTACTTCTTCCTTTCCAATATAGATGAGTTTTGTTTCTTTTTCCTTGCCTAATTGTCTCTCTGCCTTTTTTTAAAAAATCCTAAATCAATCAGAAAAGCAATTGTAAGCTGTAATTTCATAAGCAGCTGTCCTTCGATAAAGCAGACTCTTAGACTGAAGGTAATGTACAAAATCATCTGGCCCAAACCATGCGGCCTATATATCCTCTCCTAATCAAGTTAACTTTACTAGATTTTGTGGTGGAAGTGATTAGATGCTCTTCTGGATTTAAGCATTCCTCCACATGTCCAACATCAGAGTAACTGATTTAGGAAAGGTTCTACCACTACCCTTTCTGAGAGAGATGGGGGACTTTTCTTGATCTAAAACATTTAAATTTCAAGCCTCAAATTCCCACAGTTAGTTGAAATGTATTATTGTTATACTACTAAAAGAAAGGAGGGCAACTTTTTCTGTCTTTTACTACAAACATATAATTCTAGGTAATGGCTTTATAGATTTGGATCATTTTCTAAAGAATTTTCTCTGAAAGCTGATCCTTATGAGATTCTCCTTGAAACAAAAAAAGACTCTGGTCAATAAATTTGGTCAACTATGCATCTGTAGGGCTGAAGGTTGCTGCTTTTTAAAACCTCTATTATCCCTCTCTGTTCTTCAAAAGGAACATTTATTATTTTGACTGGACAGATATCAGAATGCTTACTTGAACCTAAATAAAACATTATTATTCATTCATTTATTTATTACACAAAATGAACCAAGCTTCTGTTATGCCCTGTAGGGAAGAAGAGAGAAATTTCTCAAAAGGAAATAAGAGAAGTCTTTTTCTCTAGAAGTGCTCCTACTTCAGTAGGAGAGATATATGCATAAACAATTCCAATTCAGCATGACAAATGGTATCGTAATGGTGTGAACAACTGGTATACTGGAATGACCGGTTCTTCCACAAAATCTGGGAAGGTATCCCAAGTTGTGCATTTGAACTGAGTCTGGAAAAACACTGGTGGGCTCACCATGGACAAATGAGAGAACCTTTAGAGAATACAGCGATTTAAAAATGAAGTGGTATATATTCCTTTGCCTGAGTTAGAGCGCCTTAGACTCCAAGGAAGGAAGAACTGAGGAACCATTAGGATGAGCAACTTTCCAACAGACTCACTTTCACACCCACAAGCTGCTTTGGAAATCCTTCAGATTTCTTTTTTAGCTTCTGTGTGAGTTTACGTTTCTCTCAGTCACTTGATAAGATAAAGTCACACCTATAGAGTGAGGCAACTCCTTTCCATTCATGATAAAAATGGTAACAATAATAATGACGATCATAGTAATCAACAGGTCACAGGGTCAAGAAAGAAGCGTTTGGGGGCACCTGGGTGGCTCAGTGGGTTAGACCCTCTGTCTTCGACTCGGGTCGTGATCCCGGAATCCTGGGATTGGGCCCCGCATCGGGCTCTCTGCTCGGTTTTCATGTGTTTTCATGAGGTCAGTCCATCACCACATCTGAGTTGATTTAGAACTTGCTTCTGGTCTTGGGACTATGAGCTAACATCGTACAGACCTATAGCTTTGCCAAAACAAAACAAAAGAACCACCCACCGCTACCACCAAACAGCCTCAACAGACAAACTATCTGAATAGGTAAGTAATTCCACTGGGGTTGGATTGCAGTAGTCCCAGCAGCCATATGATGGTTCCTTGAGAAAAAGCTCCCCAGGAATCTATCACATTGTAGAGTGTTCTGAGAAGCACAGAACTGGGAAGCTTACTCACTAACTTTTATCAGGAAGCTTCCCTAGTAGACCACAGACTTCAAAAAGATGGGGTCCTCATATTTTCTGTTGTATTTCTTTTTTTTTTTTAAAGATTTTATTTATTTATTTGAGAGAGAGAGAGAGGATGAGAGAGAGAGAATGAGAAGGGGAGGGTCAGAGGGAGAAGCAGACTCCCCACTGAGCAGGGAGCCCAATGTAGGACTTGATCCCAGGACTCCAGGATCATGACCTGGACAGAAGGCATTCCCTTCTGCCCAACTGAGCCACTCAGGTGCCCCTTCCTGTTGTATTTCCAGCATCTACAATATAATAGGGTGACGATAAATGTGTGTTGTGGTAATGGATCGGCCCAGAGAATGCTCCTTCACCAAGAAAGCATCAAACTAGAAGTGAAATTCTGGATCTGAACAAAACTGTTCCTTTGTTAGTAGGAAAATTTCAGTTCTTGCCTCTTCCTCGTGTCTTTCAGAGAAGAATGTGTGCCTCAGAAAGAAAAGTTAGGATCAAGTAGTGTTGTCCTCCCATGTCCTCTCTTCTTGTTCCATAGCATTTTTGTTCCTTCTCACAGACTAAAGTATACCAGAATCTCTTCCCATAAATTCTCTTGACTCTAGAGGGACTAAAATCTCTTTCTTCTCCCAGCTTTTGGTCACTAATCCACAGACTTCACCTCGGGGGCTAATATAAAGGGGGCAGTTTTCTTTTTAAGTCATGACCATCTCCATTCTTACTGAGAAATAGCCTTTTGCCCTCATTATATTCCAAGAAACAGTATCTGAAAAATTTTGTGCAAAAGGATTCCAGGGCCAGATTATACCCAAAGATGCTGTCAGTGTGACTCTATCATGAGGAATCTTGTTTTCTCTCCTTCTTTGACTCTCCTGGATCTATGAGCAGTCTTCCCTCAGCTCCTCTACTCTCACGTAGAATCTGCTTTTCGTGCTTTCCTCCGTGTAGGAAGCCCAATTCTAAAATGCCCTCTCCTTTAGGGACAGCACTGCCCTTGAGTCATAGTCTTGGATCTATCTGTTAGTCATACTTCTTTTCAGGGATTTTCAGTTACATAGGCATATTTGGTATAAAATTTAGGACCCCCATATTTTCATTTTAATACATAAGCCTTGGTCCCTTTTCTGGGATTCTCCTCTATACATTTCCTGAGGAGTTGGTTATTTTTCCAAAAAGCCAGAGTCCTATAACATTATTAATTGATTTATATCCTCAAATTATCAGGAATGAATCTGAAGGCAAAAATTTACAAATCTCAAATTGGTGATTAATAATTCTTTTAAGAGGGATTAGTAAGATTAATAGAGCATAATTTAGAATTGATGGTAATCCAGCCTTAGAAAATGGGGCTTCTACACAGGCCTGGTGGCCATAAAGTCTGCTACCATCTGCTTGAGTGGAAGCTATCCCACTGAAACCTCAAAATTCATTTTGGATCCAAAATTCATTTGGATGAAAAGTTTTGGCAGAAGATTTGGTGCTGTGGCAGGAGAGGACACAAGGCAGATGTCAACATTAAATTTTCCAGGTACTGTACAAAGCATATGATGTAAACAATATAGACTTCACAATAGCCCTTTGAGAGGGGGGTAAGTGCTATTATTATCCCCAGCCCAGGTAATGATAAAGTCAAGGTACATAGAGGTTAAATAATTTGCCCAGGACCACACAACCAGTAAGTGGCAGAGCCAGGGTTTGAGTACCAGCAGTATGACTCTGGAGTGCACATAACTATAGACTTAATCACTCCTTTTACTTATAAGTAAATAATAGTTATATGTGAGCCTAAGTGCCAATGTAATTCAAATGCTCCAAGTTCTCCAGCTTTCTCCAACTATAATTTTACTTTATTATTGTAGGAACTGGTTCAATTTCCATCCCAGACACTATAGGATGTTTGGTATACTTCCTGCAAATAAAAAGAAGTCTGGGAGTACTTTTCACAGGAAACACGATCAGGATTGAGGGGAAAATGAGGGCAAGTTTTGCTCTTTTTCTTCCTTTTTTTTTTTCTTTAAGCTGGAATTCAGAGAGCAGTAAAATGGAGACTTGCTGAGTGGAGCAAAGCAGACCTGCTTTTGCTGAGTTTAGGTGAAAATGAGAGAAGAGAGGTGAGGGTGGGGAGTTGGCAATTCGATAGCTTTGTACATTTCTCTCATTATTTTCCTTCTACATCAGCCTTGCTGGTACTTTCTCTATTCAATAAAAGCAAAATTAAAAAAAATTCTTTGTGAGTAGAGGAAGTGGGCAAATCTATATTTTCTTGGTCAGTCACTACTGCAGCAAACTTTCCTATTCTAAACCTAATTCTAGACATGGCTGTCTTTTCTCTCTACCTGTATCAGTTTTGGCATGATATAGTAAATGGTTCATTCTGCTTCCTGCAATCCCCTTGCCCCAGTCCCTCTCCCCAGGACTATATATAAAATATACTTGCAGCAGAATTTTGCTAAAGGTTTGGGAGTTGATAGGAAGCGCAATCTGCAAAACAGCTCACTTCAAGCATTAAATTAAGCAACGGTCAGATGTTATTGCTTCAAAACCCCATCAGCTGATTTTGTAGGGCTGGGAAATACTTAGCTTCAGCTTGCTGTCAAATGTTCTAGTCTCTTATTCTTTTGAAGTACTCTTTTTGTAAAGTCTCCAAACCCTTGAAGCTTGTTGGGTTTCCAATGAAGTGTGATCTAGATCTCTGTGTCAGCTCTCTCCTCCTCAAACTGACTGCTTGGGTGGTAGATGGGTGGGAAGAGACCATGCTTCATAGCCAGGAGATTTCAAAACATCTTCTTTGACAAAGAGCCACTATTTCACCTATTATAAATTTTGCCACTGTCTAGTGATGAAGGTTTATACAGTCAATCCTTTTTTTTCTCTTGTCAGTCAGTTATTTACTTATTTATTTATTTCATTTTAGTTTTAATTTTTACTTTTTATTAACATAGAATGTATTATTTGTTTCAGGGACACAGGTCTGTGATTCATCACTCTTACACAATTCACAGCACTCACCATAGCACATACCCTCCTCAATGTCCATCACCCAGCCAATTCTTATTTCAAATAGGAGGTGTTTCTTTTTGTTTGTTTTGTTTTGTTTTGTTTGAAGATTTTATTTATTTATTTGACAGAGAGAGAGAGATCACAAGCAGGCAGAGAGGCAGGCAGAGAGAGAGAGAGGGAAGCAGGCTCTCCGCTCAGCAGAGAGCCCGACTTGGGGCTCCATCCCAGGACCCTGGGATCATGACCTGAGCCAAAGGCAGAGGCTTTAACCCACTGAGCCCCCCAGGTGCTCCCAGAGGTGATAACTCTTAAGGATAACTCTTATCTTAAGGATAAGAAAAAGTAAATGAGGTGAAGGGAATGAAGAGAAAGACAAAATATGCCAAATGAAAGCCCAGGGGTAAAACAATACCCATTTAAGAAACCAAAGACAATTTTGTGGTTTTACAGATTAAGGATTGATTTTTTAAAAAGTGGCAAGAGATGAGGAAACGTAGGCAGACTCTTAGCAGCTGGACTAAGACATCAGAATTTACCTCAAGTCAGTGAAGAATCATAAAAAATGGTTTTTATGTAATCAAAGTTTCCTCCCTCCCTTCCTGTTTCCTCCCTTTCACTTTCTCTTGTTCCTTCTCTCCACCTACCCTCTTTCTGAAAGATCATGGTCCAACATTGTAGTGAGTGAACTAGAGGAAAGCAAGAGTGCTGCAGTAATTTGGCTGTGGGTCCAGAGAAAAATGGGATAGATTCAAGAGTTGTTCAAGATTTGGATGAAGTAGGGGGAGGAAGTGAGGAAGAAAGAGGAAAAAAGAACTTGATGGATTATCAGTAGAGTGATGGATTCACTAGAATAGGCAAACCAAAAGGAAGGAAATAGTTAAAAGGGCATCTGATGAATTCAGTCTTAGACATGTTAAGCATGTCTAAGTTTTCCCAATGGAAACTGGTAAAATGTACACCTGGAGCTCTAGTGATATCTCTCGAGGCACAGATTTGGGATTCATCATCAGATAGGTGGTAAATGATGCTCCTGGAGTGGATGGCATTACCTACTTAGAGGGGACAAATGAGAAAAAGACCACAGACCAAATGCCAATATTTTAGGAATCAAGCAGGAAAAAGGAATACATCATAAAGACTAAAGAGGAGGGAATAGAGAAATGGGAAGTAGGGCAGAGGAAGCAAGGTAAAGAGTATTTTAAGAACTTCATGTCAAAGCTCAGAGAGGTATTCTGGAAATGATGCTACTGTGAGTTATGTTTCTCCAATTTGATTATAAGCTTCTTGTGCTATTGTTGAGTGTGAAATTTCTTGACTGGTAGCACACCTGGTTCCTCTTAACACGCCCACAATAGTACAAGTCCGTTCTCTACTGATAACACATTGTTTTACTTTGTGAAGAAAAGCTAGTTACTCTCTTAATAAACACTTCAGAAAATCTGAGCCTGGGGCCCCTGGGTGGCTCAGTTGTTAAGTGTCTACCTTTGGCTCAGGTCATGATCCCAAGGTCCCGGGATCAGCCAGCCCCATGTGGGGCTCCCCGCTCAGCAAGGAGTCTGCACATCCCCTTCCCTTCACCTTGCTCCTGTGCTCTCTCTCTCTCAAATAATAAATAAAATCTTTAAAAGAAAAAGAAAATCTGAAGCTGAGTTCTTCGTAGATAAATACGGCAGCAACTACTGTTCCGGTATGTCATCTCATTACATGGAAAATAATATATGATTCACAAAAAGGTGACTTTTCTAACTTTTTCTTTTACTCCCCACTAGGGTCCATGGGTGAAAACTCTTATTCCCTCAGGCAACTGAATACCTAAATAAATTATTATTTGTTAATAAATATGGAAATTTGGCACTGGTGTGTGTTATAAGGGGTGGATCTCAGGTTATTTACTACAAAGAGTGACTGGTGTCACATAATTTGCCAGAGCTGGTACTAAGGATTCACGAGTGATTGATTTTGTGGCCCACAGAGCAGTTTCCACTTGGACTCAGGAGCACTCTGAATCAGCTGACTTTAACAAATTTTGCTACAGTTCTGGAAATTAGGTACCCGTCAACCATCCAGAAAAGAAAACTAAGCTGGGAAAGTACTTCTTGTAGCTAAAAACAGGAATAAAAAGCTTTCACTTCCTTTAATTAGTGTAAGATTTATTTGCTGAGGCTTGTGAATGCTTGGAAATTATCTACTTCTTTCCTTTTTTTCCATTTGAGTTAATTTTCATCTAGAAAGACATTTAAAAGCCAGCCAGAAAACGTGTGGCTTTGGGCACCATACTTCTATTCCCCAACCTCCCTAGAGGAAATATCCCAGATGGCTAGAAGGTGGTAGCTATAACACCATGGTGAATTAGCTCAAAGTCTAGCTTCAGAGGAATGCAGTCCATTCACTTTCAGGTTGTGCTGAAAATTTCAATCTTGAGTAAAATCTAGAAATGATCACAAGACTACATTATATTTGTTTGCTTAACTCATTGCTCTTCAGGTATAAGAAGATGAAAAAAATCTCATTCTCCCCCTTTTACATTTCTCATTCACCATTGGGTAATATTTATCTACAAAATGACTGAATACAATTTGTCACCTCAGGGTCTTCTAATATTCTGGCTTTTATGAGTGTATTTCCTTTCATTTTTCCCTCCCCAAAACTAAGTTGTCTAGGTCCTGCTATTATCAGCTTCTACAGAATGGCTTTCATCTAACATTTTACACATTAGTCTTCCCTTTATGCAGAGTCACTTGATACATCTGGACAGCACTTTTAAGTCTTAGGTAAAACCACAGTAGAAAATATCAGATATTATCTACTCTCAGAGATACACAGTTCCAGAAAATACTTTACTTTTCTCCTGAAGATTATTTGGTGCTTAAAAAAATAAAAACTTCACTATTTACCACATTTCTGCCCTTTTGCAATAGCTGTCAGAGACTTCAGAGCCAAGTATATTGCTGAAATACCGTAAGCTAATTGATCCTTTACCTAATAATGGCCATCCTTTCTGTCTGGTATCCTAAGGTCTCCTATACTAGAAATAGGATGGCTTTTGTTCATAGTCATACCAGAGTTTGCTACTTGCCTCTTGCTACTGGCATGAAGCCACTTGACCTCTTGGCAAGCCATCTGACCTCTATGTGCTTCAGTTTCCTTATTTGCAAAAAGGATAATGGAACCTTCCTTTTATCAAGTTATTTGTGAGAGTTAAATGAAAATGTGTGTTGTAACCTTCGTTAGGAGCTAAAGATAAATTAGTTCCATTTTTTTGAAAGTGGACCACTTTGAATTTTATTCTTTAATACTTTGCTGAGTTCAAAGATGTTCCTGGTAGAATGCTGACTGGAAAGAGTAGGTGCATCTTTGCATCTAGAGCTGAACACCGCTTCATACAAGAAGGAAGAAAACCTATAGGAAGCCAGAAAGTTGTTTATAGTCTCCCGTATAATTTGAAGATTGATCTATTTGAATTTATTTGTAGCAAAACATTGCTTCTGAAAGCTGTTCAATGTATGGCTCCAAGAAGCCACCATCAACTGCCCAGTTCTGATGAGAGAACTAAGTTCACCTAGCACCCCTATGTTGTCACTAAAAACCTAGACATGTCTTTATAAAGTTCTCTTCTAGAGTAAGAGAGTAATTTACCTGGCCTCTTCCACAGGCTCTCATCTGTGATTTATACTATAATTATAGAATTTTTTTCAAAATGGTTATTGGGAAAATCGAGATTGTGTCTGGCCATGGAACAAATTGTTTTAAAGATGAAGATATAAAAGACTCCAAGGAGAGAAATTAACCTTAAGTTATAATCACTATTTCGTTATCAATTTCTTGAGTAGCAAGTATAATTTAGGTCACCAGTGAATTATTTTTTGAAACTAAAATTAGAGGTAGTTTAGTGTAAAGGCTCAAAACAGATTCTGAGTCGAGACTACTGGCATTTAGATCCTGCTTTGCTACTAATAGTTTTTGGGAAAATTACTTAAATTATTTGTGTAACATCTTCTTATCTGTAAAATGAGAACTTAATTTCTCCATGCTTCAGTTTCCTCACCTGTAAAATGTAAACAGTAATGATACTTAACAATCGTAAGACTGTTATGAGGACTCGGTGCTTTAATACTCGTAAAGCACTTAAACAGTGCCGAGCATGCAGTAAGTTCCTTATAAGCATTTGTTAATTAAATACTTTCAAGCCAGTCCACAATGAAGGAAGCATGGATAGATGTGTCGGCACGTTTTATGAAATAGGAACATAGTCTTTGGAGACAGACAAGTTAAACTTTGACTCTATCCCTTGCTGACTGTGAAGGCTTGGACCAGTCACTTCCCATTTGAGTAATAAACTGAGTAGTCAGTTTGAACAACTGATATTGTTGAGATATTGTTGAGATATTGTAAGATATTGTTGAGATAACCAAAATCACCAAACACAGTCTCTGGAACATGGGAGGAGAGCATATTAGAGAAGTAATTATTTAACATTGCCCTTAAAAATGAAAAGGTAGAAAGCAGATTACATGCATAGCAGAAGGATGTGGATTAACCAACAGGAAGATTTTCCTGGCACTAAATCTTATAAAAGGTTGGAACAGTCCACAAGGAAAATGTGTGGACTCTCCCTTTAAGGCAAACCTTAATTCCATGATATTTGAGAATCTGACTCAGTCTAGTTGGGTAGAATACAGATTCTAGAGACAGAGTCCACCAATTTCATTCTTTCAGACCTCTCTCCTCTTACTCCTCCTTCCTTCCCTTCTCTCCCTTCTTTTTCCCACAGTGAGTGCCTATCAAGGGGCCAAGCATCATGCCAGGCAATACTGGTACGTGTATAATGGAATCCAGTTCCTCTCCTTCTGAGGGTCACTATTCAGTGCCTGTGTTTTATGGAGAAATTTTGCTGGCACTAAACATGAACTATAGATATTAAGAAAGTCGGCTAGTCTATTATCCTGACACAGCTCTTTATTTCTATAAATAAACTTTCTTCCTTCTCTCAATTCTTTCTATCAGTGAACTAAAACCTAAGCACCTATTGTGTATTAGGTGCTCTAAAGAGCTTCGGGAATATAAGGTTCATTGACACAGACTTCTGGTCTCCAGATGCTCAAAGTGTCATCGGAGAAATAGACATGCACACAGACAATTGCCAGGCATCACTGATGCACTGGGATAATGACACAAGCCCAGAGTGTAGAGTGGAAAGTATTTACATTTTCCTAGAAAGGTCAGGGAAGGCTTCAAAGTGAGGAAATATTTGTATCTGGGTCTAAAGGAGGAATTAGCATTTTCTAGATGGAGAAGGGAGAGTTTCCAGACAGAGAGAAGAACTTGAAGTCTGAGGGAAACAGATACTCTGTGACCTGTGGACCTAAGGAAACATGTAGACAGTAGCCGGGAAGAAGCTATGATGACAGCGGACTGTAGGGAGCTGTTCAAGAAGGAGCTCAGATTTGTCTTGCAGGCACTGAGAAGGCAACAGGAATTTTTAAGAAGGCAGTGCTTTCTGGGTGTGGTGCATAAACAATGAGTCTTGGAACACTGAAAAAAATTAAATTTAGATGTTTTTAAAAAGGCAGTACTTCGATCCATCTTTTTCAGAAATATATTGCTAGTGGAGAAGGAATGGTGATAAACGGACGAATGAAGACACAGCTGCAATAAAAGGCTTGAACTGTAGGACTTACAGGCTAAATACACAGGATTTGGAAACTGACAGGATTTTAGGGCTGAGGGAGAGAGAAGGACCAAAGTGGATTCCAAAGTGTCAAGGTGGGTAATCTGATGGGTAGTATAGCCAATGACTAACTCCTGGATGTAGAAGTAGGTTAGAGAAGAGGAAAAATACATACTTCAAACAGATTAAGTTTGAGGAGTTCTTTTAAGGTATTTCACATTTTAGCTATCGTGAGTCATGCTGCTATGAATATAGTGGTACAAATATCTCTTTGAGATCCTGCTTTCAGTTCTTTTGAGTGTGTATCCAGAGGAGGCATTGCTGGATCATATGGTAATTCATTTTTAAATTTTTAGAAGAACTGTCATACTGTTTTCCACAGCAGATATACCATTTTACATTCCAGCCAATACGGCACAGGGCTCCAATTTCTCTACATTTTCACCTACTCTTGTTATTTCCTGTTGTTTTGATAGTAGCCATTCCTGAAGGGTGTGAGATGGTATCTCAGTGTGATTTTGACTTGCATTTCCATAGTGACTGATGATGATTAGCATCTTTTCATGTATTTATTTGTCATTATATATCTTCTTTAGAAAAATGCCCACTCAAATCCTTTG
>ML108528.1:35123-61565 GCA_003697995.1 Taxidea taxus jeffersonii | reverse complement strand
GTGTGTGTGTGTGTGTGTGTGTGTGTGTGTGTGTGTGTGTGTGTCTGCTCTGTGTACTCTAAGATGATAGAAACTTTCTTTACATCTTTGTCAGCATTTGTTATTTCTTGCCTTTTTGATTACAGTCATCGTAACAGGTTTGAGGCAATATCTCATTCTGGTTTTGATTTGCATTTTCTTGATGATTAGTGATGCTGAGCACCTTTTCAACATTTGTAGGTTTTCTTTGGAGAAAGGTCTATTCAGGTCTTTTGTCCATTTTTAAATTGGGGATTTGCTTTTTGTTACTGAGTTGTATGAGTTCCTTGTATATTTTGGATGTTAAATTCTTATTGGATACATGGTTTGCAAACATTTTTCCCCAATTCATAGGTTGCCTTTTCATTTTGTTAATGGTTTCCTTTTCGATTCAGTAGCTTTTTAGTTTTTTGTAGTCCTACTTGATTATTTTGCTTTTGCTTACTTTGATTATAGGTCAAATAAAAAAAAATCACTGCCAGGATGAAGGTGAAGGAGCTTACCCTGGTGTTTCCTTTTATAAGGACTTTAATCATATCATATCAAAGCTCTACCTTTATGACTTCATTTAGACTTAATTACTTCATCAGAGGCTTTCTCCCTGGGGTTCAACATATCCATTTTGGTGGGACACATACAGTTCATCATACACATTTCGTTTATCCATTCATTTGTCAATGAATACTTGGATTGCTTCCGTCTTTTTGGCTATTGTGCAAAATACTGTTATGAACATATATCTGTTCATGTCCTTGTTTTCACTTCTTTTGAGTATATACCCAAAAGTGAAATGGCTGGATCATATATAAATTCTATGTTTAGTTTTGTAGGAATTGCCATACTGTTTCACAGTGGCTGTACCATTTTATATTCCCACCAACAATGCACAAGGGTTCCAATTTCTCCACATCTTCACCAAAACTTGCTATTTTACTAGCTAATTAATAACTTAAATAGCCATCTTAATGAAGAGAATATATTTCACTGTTGTGATTTGCAATTCTTTAAAGATCAGTCATATCAGCATCTTTTCATGTGCTTATTTGCCATCTCTATATCTTCAGAGAATTCCTTTGCCTGTTTTTGAGATTTCTGTTGTTGTTGAACTGTAGGAGTTCCCTACATATTTTGGATATCAATCCCTTATCAGATATATGATTTGTAAATATTTTCTCCCATTCTGTATGTTAACTTTCATTCTGTGTATAGTGATATCTGATCAGTCACAACTGAATGAAGCAAGCAAAGAAATGATCCTAAGGAGATCAAGATGTTGGGTCTAAGTAGGAACCAGCTCATCTGATATTTTTCCAAGGCCAGAGAATGTAGCCTCCTTAATTTATGTTTTTTGGCTATAATATAGGACAAAATATGTGAAAGATAATGGGAAAGCCCATTCCTATGTGGAAAGATAACTCAAATTATATGGAACATTTGATTCAAAAAGCGTCAATATATTCTTTCACTTGTTCATTCAGTCTTTCTATACACATTTACTGAACACCCCATACTATGTGAGATACTATGGATATAGAGAAAAACACTGTCTCACCCCTTCAGGAGCTTTCAGTTTAATATATAGATACCAATACTATTATGGACATAGGTACAATGTATCAAAGTAAGTGAAAGAATGAGCAAAATCAGACTGATAACAAACTCAAGAATTGCTTGGGAGGCAAGCCATTTTAGATGAGCTGATCAAGATTATTCCTCTTGCTAAGAAACTGTTCACTGTATTTACTTCTTTAACAGGATGTGGTTTTGTGGCAGGGTTTATATTACAGCTTAGTTTGATATACATCAGGAAACAAATATCAGGGTAATCACTCAGTGCCTACAGGGTGTCTAGTAAGATCCTGGTAATTACAAATCACAGGCAGGGTGCTACCGGGCCTCCAGTTTGGACAAGACAAATATGAGTCATACTATTTGTACTACAGGGTTTACATGATGAGCACAAACACTGCTCTGCTTGCCTTCTTCAATGTCACCTCAAAGCCCTCAGCAGTCAGAATCTCATAGGAGAGAAAGGCTGGAGCATTACAGTCAGCTATGAGACCACCAGATTTCAGCTGTATGATTTTTTTTTGATTTTTTTATTTATTTATCTGACAGACAGAGATCACAAGTAGGCACAGAGGCAGAGAGAGAGAGAGGAGGAAGCAGGCTGTCCGCAGAGCAGAGAGCCCGATATGGGGCTCGATCCCATGACCCTGGGATCATGACCTGAGCCGAAGGCAGCGGCCTTAACCCACTGAGCCACCCAGGCGCCCCTCAGCTGTATGATTTAAAAATGTTATCAGTGTTACAATGCTTAGGGGAAAAACAATTATGAAGTTAAATGTGAAGCAAAAATTCAACATAGACTTCGCTCTGGTGATAGCTGATTTTGACTAGTGGGAATAGAATGGGGTGAACATAGTACTTGTAAACTCAAACCTTAGGAGTTAAATCTGGTCTGGGTGTTACTGTGTGATGATCTAATGTTAGTAAAGCCACTCATTCATCCATCCATCCCTCCACCCGGTGTCCACTGAGCATAATCTATGAACCAGGCCTTAGGTAGGATTGGGGTATAAAGAGATTAGAAAAAAAATCACCACTATATGTATACATAAGCAGATAATTATACTGCAGAAGTTTAAGTGCTATAATATGGAAAAATATGATGAGGTTTGAGAGCAAATGTGAGAGGCACTTAACTAAGATACAAAGGTCAAGGGATGGTTTCTCCAGAAAGTAACACCCGGTGGGATTTTAGAGGATGATAAGAGTTGGGCAGCAGAGGATTAAGAAGGAGAGAAAATGAAGGGTTTTGTCTAATACTAGCCTCTCTGATACTGGTGCTTCTAGAAAGCAGATTTCTGCCATGAGCTAGGATACTTATTAGCCTATTTTGAAATATGAGCTTCCCCTGAGCGGGGAACCAGCAGGAACCCTTCTCAAGTACAAAGAAGACTGTTATTTGTAAGGGATGGGTCCTTTCAGTATTAGAACAGCACTAAGCCTCTTCATATAATCCTAAGACTGTCTCTTAGATGAAGAAACTTGTAGGAATACTTTCTAGAGCTTAGATAACTACTCTAAACAAATCCTCAACCCATGCTTGAATAACCATTATGTCCAGTATTGAGCTTAGACAATAAGCTTGAGAATATAGGCCATAATCCCCCAAAAGTTTTCTACTGGTTAGGGGCTACCCAAACACTTCCTGTTGATTTTTTTTTCATTGCTTAGCACCAAAGAGGGAAAGAAACATGCAAGTGAATGAACTTGAATATATACTGCTCTTCATATTCCTCAATATTTTAAAAA
Source organism: Taxidea taxus jeffersonii (assembly GCA_003697995.1). Lineage (NCBI taxonomy): Eukaryota > Metazoa > Chordata > Mammalia > Carnivora > Mustelidae > Taxidea > Taxidea taxus. Next base: position 58,229 of record ML108528.1, on the reverse strand, counting down.
AATTTCCAACAGCGTTATTGCTATACCCATTCAATATGGATACCAGGCATCCATTACACATTATTTTGTGAATTGTTTAAAGAATATGCTAGATATGCTATACTAAGTGTAAAAAGCAAGCCAAGTGACTACACAGTAAAAAAGGTATCCATTTTCTTCTCCTTCAATGTCTTACCCCTTGGTGTCTGGTGCAGGTATTCTTATAAAGGCAGCTCACAGCCTAGAATACACAAGTGGATATTATCTTCTAAGATTAAACTTCTAGGTTCAAAAGCTATCTGTTGCAGATTTCACAAAGAGGGTCATTCCACCAAATGCTACAGCAACCTCCCTTTTCCTGTATAGATAAAATGGCTGGCATTGGGGAAAATAATTTGCAGCAAGGGAAAATATTAGGAGAACATCTATGAGGACAAGCCTTCTCACAGTTACCCAGTGTGTCAGAGGTCCTCTTCGTGCCCCACTCCTGCCTCCCATCTCTGCAGAGTGACACACATATGACACTGATTTAGCATGAACCTAGGCCATGTCAAGGAGTGAGTAACAGGCAAGGAGTGGCTGCCTACCCCAAAAGGCTGGTGGGGGAGAGAAGATAAACCTACACTGGGGGACACTTATTTCCCCCCCCCAGCTTTATTGAGGCATACTTTACATATAGCGCTGTGTAAGTTTAAGGTACACAAGTGATGATTTGATACACATATATTGCAAAATGGTTACCATCACAATGTTAACACCTGAATCATGTTACCTATTTACCGTGTGTGTGTGTGTGTGTGTGTGTGTTTGTGTAGAGAACATTTAAGATCTACTCTTTTAACAACTTTTAAAAATGTAATATACTATTTTTAACTATGCTGGACATTAGATTCCCAGACTATTTATCTTATAACTAGGCGTTTGTACTCTTTGACCAACATTTTCCCTTTTTCCACATCAGCCAGCCCTTGGTAACCACCATTTTAGTTTCTGTTTCTATGAGTTTGATTTTTTAAAATGCCATATATAAGTGATATTATGCATGCTGTGTATGTGCCTAAAGCTGAGGCAAGTCTCTTTTTTAAAAATTTTAATTCCAGTATTGTTAACATGTAGTGTTATATTACTTTCAGGTGTAAATACAGTGATTCAATAATTTTATACATTATTCAGTGCTTATCATGATAAGTGTACTCAATCTTCTTCACCTATTTCACCCATTCCCCCACTCCTCTCCCCTCTGGTAACCACCTGTTTGTTCTCTACAATTAGTCTGTTTTTCTGTCTCTTTTTTTCTTTATTTGTTTTGTTTCTTAAATTTCATATACGAGTGAAATCATGTGGCTTTTGTCTTTCCCTAACTGACTTATTTTGCTTAACATTATACTTTCTGGCTCCATCCATGTTGCATATGGAAAGATTCCATTCCTTTTTATGGCTGAATAATATTCCATTATATACATATACCAAACTTCTTCATCTATTCATCTGTGGATGGACACTTAGGCCATTTCCATAATTTAGCTATTTTAAATAATGCTGTAATAACCATAGAGGTGAGTATATCTTTTTGAATTAGAATCTTTGTATTCTTTGGGTAAGTAATCAGTAGTGGAATTGCTGGGTCATACAGTAATTTTTTTTAATTTTTTGAGGAGCCTCCATACTGTTTTCCAGAGTATCTGTGTTTTTCCACATGCTTGCCAACAAGAAGAAAGTCTCTCATAGGCAGCATATAGATGGTTCTTGTTTTTTAATCTGTTCATCCAGTCTTTGTGTTTTGATTGGAAAGTTTAGTCCATTTAATATCTAAAACCTGTTAACAATTGTGTCTTTTTTTTTTTTTTGTATTGATGTTGTGGGTCTCATGAATGTAAGCCCCACTGGCTTTGAAGTGAGGTGTTTTAAAGAACAACCCTGCAGGTGGGAGTCTTCACATTTGGAGTGAAGTCAAAACCCTTCATTCCTTATGGAGAAGCTGGAAGGTGGGGGTTCCCTCCAAATTTTATGGTGCTATACTAGGAGTGAGTTTTATGATGACAATGTATCTCAGCATTTCCTACTAGGTTCAATATGGGTTTTCTTCTCATTCACCCAATGTGTATAAGTTGCACAGATAGTTTCCAGATTTCTTTCAGAGGGACTGCTTTATGTGTAGCTGTGCACTAAATGTATCCATGGGAAGAAGTGAGTTTAGGAGCCTCCTATGTCATGGTCTTGTATCAGAACTAGCACTACAACACCTTCTAAGTATTTATTACATAGAGAAATACTAGTGGTTCATCAAGAGTTTTAAGAAGTGTCCACAGTTCCCTCACTGGGAAGATGAAGGAGTTAAAGTTATTTCTTCCAGCTTTTACATTCTAGGCTTACAAGATGACAAAAGACCATCCTAAGGATCCCACCTATATACTCACATATTAGACTCAAAAGTGTCCAAATTCTTTGACATTTCATTTAGATATATGAACTTAGCAACTAAATAAACATATTTACATATTAAATAAACATATCTTTACATATTTGGCTACTTTATAGTTTTATTCATTTCCTGTCATAAAATAACACACGTGGTGTGTAGTTGCCTGACTTCAAGCTTTATTACAAAGCTGTGCTCACCAAGACGGCATGGTATTGGCACAAAAACAGACACAGAGAGCAATGGAATAGAATAGAGTCTCCAGAAATGGACCCTTAACTCTATGGTCAATTAATCTTTGACAAATCAGGAAAAAATATCCAATGGAAAAAAGACAGTCTCTTCAATAAATGGTGCCTGGAAAATTGCACAGCTACATACAGAAGAATGAAATTGGACCATTCTCTTACATCATACACAAAGATAAACTCAAAATGGATGAAAGAGACCTCAATGTGAGACAGGAATCCATCAAAATCCCAGAGGAGAACATAGGCAGTAACCTTTTGACATCAGCCAAGCAACTTCTTTCAAGACACTTCTCCAATGGCAAGGAAAGCAAGGGCAAAAATGAACTACTGGGACTTCATCAAGATAAAATCTTCTGCACAGCAAAGAAAACAGTCAACAAAGTAAGAGGCAACCCATGGAGTGGGAGAAGATATTTGCAAATGACATAACAGATAAAGGGCTGGTATCCAAGATCTATAAAGAACTTCTCAAACTCAACACCCAAAAAACAATCAAGTCAAAAAAATGGGCAAAAGACATAAACAGACACTTCTCCAAAGAAGACATACAAATGGTTAAGAGACACATGAAAAAATGTTCAATATCACTAACCATCAGGGAAATTCAAATCAAAACCACATTGAGATATCACCTTACACTAGTTAGAATGGCAAAAATTAACAAGACAGGAAAAAACAAGTGTTGACGAGGATGTGGAGAAAGGGGAACCCTCTTATACCGTTAGTGGGAATGCAAGCTGGTGCAACCACTTTGGAAAACAGTATAGAGATTCCTCAAAAAGTTAAAAATAGAGCTACTCTATGGCCCAGCAATTGCACTACTGGGTATTTATCCCAAAGATACAGATGTAGTGAAAAGAAGAGGCACATACACCCCAATGTTCATAGCCACAATGGCCACAATAGCCAAACTATGGAAGGAGCCAAGATGCCCTTCAAGATGAAAAGATAAGGAAGATGTGGTCCACATATACAATGGAATATTACTCAGCTATCAGAAAGGATGAATACCATCATTTGCTTCGACATGGATGGAACTGGAGGGGATTATGCTAAGTGAAGTAAGTCAAGCAGACAGACAATTATCATATGGTTTCACTCATATGTGGAACATAGGAATAGCATGGACAATAGGGGAAGGAAGGGAAAACTGAAGGGGGAGAAATCAGACAGGGAAGCAAACCATGAGAGACTATGGACTCTGGAAACAAACTAAGGGTTGCAGAGGGGAGGGGGTGGGAGGATGGGGTAGTCAGGCAACGGGTATTAAGGAGGGAATGTGTTGTGATGAGCACTGGGTGTTATACATAACTAATGAATCATTGAACACTACATCAAAAACTAATGATGTACTGTATGGTGGCTAACTTAATATAATAAAAAATATATGTGTGGCGTGTATATCTGACTGTGCATGTAGGGGGGATTCCATAGGGAAACACAGAAAACTCTTTATAACTGAGAATAAAATAAAATAAATGATGAAGTATGAAGTGGCCTGGTGAATTCAACTGTAAAGGCAGGAAAGCATCCTGAATATTTCATACTTGCATGGGATTCTAGAGTTTTCACATGTAGAATCTGGAATGCTTGGCCCCTTTGCTAGATTCTTTATACCTTATCAGGATGCTTTCCTGGAGCTTCTTCTCCTATCTCATCACACAGCACAGCAATATCAGCTGGGAAGTTATGGCCTCCCCATGTACACCAGCTCCAAGACACCATGCAAAACTGAGGTGGCAAATTGCAGGCTGGACTTGGAAAGGGGGAGTGATAGAGCTAGAGCCATTTCTCCTTTCCTTGGATCATTCATTTCAGAAGTCCATGCCATTTAATCGTCTTGTTCATCCACTCACTGACAAGTCACATGTTTTTTTTTTTTTCTTAAAGATTTTATTTATTTACTTGATAGACAGAGATCACAAGCAGGCAGAGAGAGAGAGAGGAGGAAGCAGGCTGTCCGCAGAGCAGAGAGCCCAACGTGGGGCCCGATCCCAGGACCACCACCTGAGCTGAAGGCAGCGGCTTCAACCCACTGAGCCACCCAGGTGCCCCAAATCACATGTTTTATGTGTTTATAGAAATACAACTGGTGGTGGGTTTATACATCTCCTACCTTGAACCTAAAGTAGTCTTGCCCATAGGATGACTTTAAATTGTATGGTAAAATCCTTATAATGGGCTATTCAACTCCTACTTAAAAGACAGGTGATCAATAAATGTTAGCTGCTATTGCTGCTGTGACTGTTGTCAATATAGTTACTGTCAGTAGAATTTTCTCACCAGTCTTTGTGCTTTCAGCACATTCATGAATGAGTCTAACAGCTGTTGAAATAATCTGTCATATCTGCCACAGTTACTGTACTGTCTTCCCTTTGAAACTTCTGGGGCCTCTGTTTTCTTCCTCATTGAAATTACTACAACTAACCTCTCCATTTGGTTTCCACAACTTTACCTGGCTCTACATTTCTCTTTTAATTAATAATCCTCTGACTTTGTATTTCCCCATAAATTTTACTATTATCTCATCCTTAAGATAAATGAAGGATAAAATTAAAAATAGATGCATGCTAAAAAAGTAAAAAATAATAAAAATAGATGCATGCTATATATACAGTGTTTATAACGGAATGTAAAGAAATTGGAATGTAAAGAAATTTTTTTTCAGTTGACATTTTCTACAAAAATATTCAACACCATGGGGGATATCATGTGATAGGAAATCATTCTGACATTTCCACCACAATGAATATCTTTTAACCTAATTTAAAATTTCATTTCAGGGACGCCTGGGTGGCTCAGTTGGTTAAGCGGCTGCCTTCGGCTCAGGTCATGATCCCAGCATCCTGGGATCAAGTCAAACATCAGGCTCCTTGCTCGGCAGGGAGTCTGCTTCTCCCTCTGCCTCTGCCTGTTCTCGCTCGCTCGCTCTAACTAATAAATAAATAAAATCTTTAAAAATTTTTTCTTTTAAATAAATAAAATTTCATTTCACATCTGACTCCATTTGGAAACCTGAGTCATTTTCAGATAAGGAGGAATAAAAGAAAGAATATGAAATTGAAGACAGAACAAAAAATATGTCTGTTTAAAAAAGATACTATTATTTACTAAAACCCTCTCCTTCAAAAGATATGTTAGTAGATATCATATTCAGAAGTGGAGCAGGGGTGCCTGAGTGGCTCATTCAGTTAAACATCCAGCTCTTGATCTCAGCTCCCAGATCTGATCTAAGCACCCAGGTCTTCATCTCAGAGTTTCGAGTTCAAGCCCCATGTTGGGCTCTATGCTTGGCATGGAACCTACTTAAAAAACAAAAATCAAAACAAAACAAAAGCCAACCAACCAACCAACAAAAAGTTAAAAAGAAGTGAAACACTTCAGGATCCTTAACATTGTAAATTGTTTTCTCATTTTAAAATCCTTCTCTTACCAAAGCCAAATTCAGGTACTTGTTTATGTATCAAGACAGAATGAGTAGATTTTAAAGTTAAATAGATCTGGATTTGAATTTGTAGTTTTGTGGTCTTGGTCTTGTTAAACCTTTCTCAACTTTGATGTTCTCATCTGTAGAATGTGATTAACATGGGTTCCTCTATAATGTTTTTGTGAGGATTAAAGAAATCTAACAATGGCTATGAGAGTTTAAACTTTAAACACAGTGCCTGGCTTTTAATATATATTTGTCCCCTTGTTTTTACTCTTTATAATTTTCTGTCTTCTTTTTTTGTGGTTTACATGTGAAATCAGCACTCAGAAAGGCTGAAATTTGCCTTGTGGTTTTTTGTGGTTTACATGTGAAATCTGCCATCAGAAAGGCTGGTGCCTGACATGATCTATTAATCCACAGGATGAGGGACCAGAAGAGGATGTAAGAGGCTGTGTACATGTGAGGAGGAGAATATCCTTATTTTCAGCCAAAAATAGTTCCTTTAGGCTTGTTGGATGAAATAATTTGGGCCTTATCTTAGTATAATATTCATAGCTAACTCCTTAAGGTCATTAGTTCTTTATTTAGCAAATGGAAACTGCCTGCTACCTTCAGTTGACACTATTCCATCAAGCAACATTCCACAGTGTTGCCTGTGATTCAGTGTTTTTTCCACTGGCACACCAACCTGAGATTTCCTCTTTAGTGTGGAACATCCTACTGTATTCATGGCTAGAGTCATCAAACTGGATAGACAAGTACCTTGGACTGAACAACTCTAGATGATTTGCCAATTCTCACCTGAATTGAATTAACCGGTAACTCTGGGAAAGTTAAATAAAATCATATAAAAAAGATAAGGGAAACTTGAAACACATTTTCAATGCAAGTTTGGAAGGATCAAATGTAAAAAAAACACAAAAAACAAACAAAAAAAGCAATTATCAGCCAAGGGATTCCTTAAGATCAGAGAACTTGCCTTACTTCTCCTGAATTGTCATTGTCAAATGAAGTGCCCAAGAAGCTGTAAGACTACACATGCATACACAAACACACACATGCTTGGACACACATTAAATATATATTTAGACATTATACTGTAAGGAATACATATTTATATATTATGCTGTTTTGAAAATTATTAATATTTAACACATACATATTATATATCAACACATTTACTGAATTGTGTTTGATTAGCTTAGAGAAATGGTATATTATGAGGTTTTTCATCTGATTAACCACTCTTCATGTATATCTCTGCCTAGATACTGCCTCCTTTACAAAATTTCCCCTTCCTCTGAATGAGGTCAGGTATTTAGTTCTCATCCTATTTCCACACTTTTTTCTGCAATGGCCATGTGTATTTGTCTCTTTCCCTAAACACTCACAAAAAACCCAAACCCAAAACCAAAAACAAAACCCAAACAAACAAACAAAAAACTCAACAAACAAAATTTGAAGAATTACTTCCTGTTTGGAATCTGAACTGAAAATAGATTTTCCATTTTGTAAAATGGCATGTCATATCCTATTTAAAACTATCAAACATCACCCCAGAAGCCATAATGAATGGGCACTGCTGTATCACATAGGTCATCAAAGAGGTATGAATTTCACCTACCTATCAACCTGACTGAAATAACAGGGTCTTAATATTCCTGAGACTAAGCAGTCACCAGATGTCCTGGATTTCCTTGGGCAGCCCCGGCAAAGGTGACATATATAACCTTTTCCCTTTATATTTTTCTTCTTGGTCTTCCCATTTGTCAAACTAATACAAAACAGATCTACCAGTGGAGAATGGTCATTGCATTTACTGCATTCAATACCCAACTGTGACATGTGTTCATACAGAAATCTATGATACCTTTTATCTTCTGTATTTCTATTTTTAGCCTTAGCCTTACATGATTTGATTTAAATATTCTGGCTCATGGCTAGATTTGTTGGTTTTGGCACTGGGAACCTAAATGAATAAAGAAAGTCGGTGGCTTTTCTATAAAAAATGATTCCAAAATATCACAAAAGGATATGGTGTTCCCCTTGTTCATTTAGAAAACATTATTGAATGTCTTCTATGTACCAAGTACAATGTTAAGGACTTGAACACTGATGGACAAGTTTTTCCACAGTAGTCACACCAGTTTGCATTCCCACCAACAGTGCATGACGGTTCCTTTTTCTCCACGTCCTCATCAATACTTGTTTCTTGTGGGTTTTTTTTGTTTGTTTCTTGTGTTTTTTATTTTAGTCTTCCTGACAGGTGTGAAGTGATAGCTCATTATACTTTTGATTTGCATTTCCCTGATAATCAGTGATATTGAGTATCTTTTCATGTATCTGTTGGCCATCTCTACATCTTCTTTGGAGAAATGTCTGTTCATATCTTCTGCCCATTTAGTAATCCAATTAAAATGTCCTTTAAGTGTATTATTTGTTTTATGGATATTGAGTTTTGTAAGTTCTTTATATATTTTGGATACTAACCTTTTATTGGAAACATCATTTGCAAATATCTTCTCCCATTCATTAAATTGCCTTTGAGTTTTGTTGACTGTTTCCTTTGTTGTGCAGAAGCTTTTCACTTTGATGTAATCCCAATAGTTTATTTTTGCTTTTATGTCCCTTGCTTCAGGAGACATCTAGAAAAATGATGCTACTGCCAGTGTCAGAGAAATTACTGCTTGTGCTTACTTCTGGGATTTTTATCATCTCAGGTCTCACACTTAGGTCTTTAATCCATTTTGAGTTTGTATACTGTGTAAGAAAGCAGTCCAGTTTCATTCATTTGCATGTAACTGTCCAGTGTTCCCAACACCATGTTTTGAAGTGAAGTTTTCCTATTGTATATTCATTCCTCCTTTGCCAAAGATTAGTTGCTATTTATTTGTAGTTTATTTCTGGGTTTTCTATTCTATTGATCTATGTGTCTATTTTTGTGCCATTACCATACTGTTTTGATTACTACAGCTTGAAAAAATACAACTTGTGAAGTCTGAATTTTGGTTTTCCTTTTCAAGATTGTCTTGGATACTTCTGAGTACTCCTCTCTTCTGGTTCCATAAAAATTTTAAGATGTTTGGTCTAGTTCTGTGGACAATGCTGTTGATATTTTGATTAAATCTTTGCACAGTATATATCTTAACAATATTTTTTCTCCTAACATGTGAGCATGGAATGCCTTTCCATTTCTTTGCATTGTCTTGAATTTATTTCATCTGTTTTATAGTTTTCAAGGTACAGGTCTTTTACCTCTTTGGTTAAATTTATTCCTGATTTTCTTTTGATGCAATTGCAAATGGGATTGTTTTCTTAATTTCACTTTCTGCTGTTTCATTATTAGTGTTTAGGAATGCAACAGATTCCTGTACATTGATTTTGTATCCTGTGACTTTACTTTGAATTAATTTGTCAGCCTCAGTAGTTTTTGGTGGACTCTTTAAGATTTTCTCTGTATAGTATCATGTCATCTTCAAATAGTGAAAGAAGGAAAACCCAACTTGAATTTCAACTATTTCCTAGACCATCCTGATAAGGGTTATTTTTTGTTTCTTAGAATGATCTGGAAATTGATACAAGAAGTCTCTGTGTATATTTTAAAATTTGTTGTACATATCACATATAAATATGTGTATAAATATGTATGTTATACATATATGTGTATAGTAGTATATATATTTACATATAATTAGCTGTACACAATTCTCTTTATTAAATGTGTTTATTAGTTTTAGTAGATACTGTTGTTGTCTTTATAAAATTCTGAGTTTAAGACCCTATTTATGTATCATGCCTATTATCTATCATCTATGTATCTATCTATCTATATCTATGTACCTTAAAGCTAAATGGGCCTTATTTGTCATAAGAGTGAATACTCTGGTATCTAGAGTAAGCAAAATCAGTTGTGCAGTATTACTGAGTTCTAATATATTGAGTATTTCTGACCGAGTATGCTACACCATAGACTGTCCCAAGGATAGTCATGGTAAATAGTATATAAAAAGAATGTGGCAAGGCATGCAGACCTGAGTAATACATGGTTTTGGAGGAATCTGATGTCCTTCTAATATTTCCTCACAGATTTTAATATGTATCCCACTCTGTTTCTTCCACACAGCATCCACTTCATATATATTTCAGCATAGAGAGGCAGAAAAATTAGAGTGCTGGAATCCAAAAGATGGGGATTCAATCTCTATTAGTATGGACTACTGATTTATCCTCTCAAATGTCAGTCTCATCATTTTTAAATATGGATGTCAATAGAGGGTTGCTAAATGCTCACATATAACCATCTGTGCGCAGAGAAGACACATAATCGGTGCCCAATTCATGTTAGTATAATGTGGTCAATAACTGAGCTAGAGCCACGTTTCTATATATCTAACTCACCCCAAATTCAAAACAACCAAGAATACAGTTAAAATAACTTAATCAAATATGTCTTACATTCTTTTTTCCTTTTTTTTAATTCATTTTTTCCCTTTAAACTTTTTAATTTAAACATATAATGTAACCCCACCACCCTCTCCCAACCCCCTTCCCCCCCACCCCCCCGTTTGTTTTATGACATTAAGAGTCTCTTTTGGTTTGTCTCCCTCCCAATCCCATCTTGTTTCATTTTTTCTTTTCCTACCCCCTTAGCCCCCACCCCCGTTGCATCTCCACTTCCTCTTTTCAGGGAGATCATATGATAGTTGTCTTTCTTTTAAACCCAAAACATATAGAATTTTCTTTTACGAGTTTTCCTGAGTTCCTCATTTTGTAGCTCTTGAATGAGAACTACTAGATCCATCCAAAAATTTGGCATTTTGCCTTTGTTCATATTAAGCTTTTAAAATGTTTTCTAACATTTGATGATGTTTGTACCTCTAAATATTTATTCCTCAGGTTTTATGGCTCCCACAAGAAAGAGCTCCTTCCTTTTTCCTCTCAATCCATTTATAACTTGTGTTCTCAGTTAATTTAGTTTATCCAGATCTTTCTGTTCTCTGAGACTCTGTCCTCTAGTATTCATGTGGGCCTCTGCTTAAGGTTTCAATTTAGTGTGTGGGAAATTCCTTGACACCTGTGACTTTTTATATCCCTTAAAGCTCTTAGAACAGCAGCAAGCTGATAGTAAATGTACAACATACTTAATTGGAAAAAAAAATCTCATTCTAAGTATGTGATCCAGTGTTAGGTCATATATACAAAAGCTTGAGTTTGGTGCTCTTGTTGGGTCCTAAGAGGTCACACCTGAGATGTCAATTCGTAAAGCTTACACCAAAAATGAACCAATGGTGACTCATTACTCCAGAATTTCAAAAGTCTTCCCTACTAGCACTTGTTCTAACTTGAAGTTCCTTCATTTCGGAACCCCGTTTCATGAAAAGAAGCCCTGGAATGTATTCTTCTTGAGATAAGCATGTTATCTTTATTAAGATACTTTCATTAGGTTAAAATAATTAATAAAAGCATCGCAGAGGCCAACCTTGGTTAAGGGTAGGAGGAGGAACTGGATTTTATTTGGAACAGTTCTTCATTTGAATAAATGTTTACCAAAGTGAGTAAGCAGAGACATTTCCATCTAAAGTTTGGAAAGGAGATAGGAGAGGGAGCAGTTCAAAGAAGCAGAAGTCTAAATTTTCAGGAGTCAGTTTTAAATTCTGTCCTTGTGCATGTGCATTACAGATTTGATATGAGTACCGGAGTTCTAGGTACAATGTATGACTCTTTTAGGGTCAGTTTGTTATTCATCTCTGTATCCCAACACCTAGCACAGAGTGACAGAAACACTGTTGTACTGAAAAATTATTCCTCTCTGACTCTGGACTCTTCTTCAGAGCAGTTTATTGATCAAGGTAAAATAAGGCCAAGTTAAAATGTGACAACACAGGGAGAAGTACTGTTACAAATAGTGTGATATTAAGAGAAGATGGTAGGTTGGAAGATGGTTAGTATCCCTGAGCTCAGGTTCCCACTCCACTATACCCAACAATTCATGGTGTGACCCACCACAAAACCTCTATTATCTTTAGCTTCCTCTTTTATAATGAGGACCTTAAATCTGTAAGCCCTTTTCTCCCTAATTAAAAAAAAACCTTTGATTCTCCTAGATTAAAAATAATTTCTTCAAAATACTTTCATTTAAACTGCTTTTATTTAAAAGAACTTCAGTTGAATAATACCCTGCTGTAAATATTTCTTTTAAATCATTATTTTTCAGGATTTTATGATGGATTCCAACTTTAGACTATATATGGTATACTATAGTATAGTATTTAAGAAGGGTAGAAAAGAGATAAACACTCATGGAACATCTCATATAAGGCAGATTTTTTTTTTACCTAAAAATTATTTTTTATTTTGATTTTTTTTATTTAAGCTTTTTTATTTAAACATATAATGTAACCCCATCACCCTCTCCCAACCCCTCTCCCCCCACCACCCCCCTCAGTTTGTTTTATGACATTAAGAGTCTCTTTTGGTTTGTCTCCCTCCCGATCCCATCTTGTTTCATTTTTTCTTTTCCTACCACCTTAACCCCCACCCCCGTTGCATCTCCACTTCCTCATATCAGGGAGATCATGTGATAGTTGTCTTTCTCCAGTTGACTTATTTCGCTAAGCATAATACGCTCTAGTTCCATCCATGTCGTTGCAAATGGTAAGATTTCATTTCTTTTGATGGCTGCATAGTATTCCATTGTGTATATATACCACATCTTCTTTATCCATTCATCTGTTGATGGACATCTAGGTTCTTTTCATAACTTGGCTATTGTGGACATTACTGCTATAAACATCCGGGTACACGTGCCCTTCGGCAGATTTTTCACATTTATTTCATTCTCAAGCCTCCTGAAGTGGGAATTTTCTCAATTTAAAAATTGACGAAATAGAGAAGTCAAGTATCATGCCGAAGGCCAGGTAAGAGCTGGGTAGTGCCAGGCTCTCCTCTCAGTCCCGATTTATAAATCCATGTTCTTTTTAGCACATGATCCTGGCATTCTGTTAAAAAAAAAAAAAAAGGCAGGTATTCCATTGAACAGATGGAAAGACTGAAGTACAGAGAACCAGGGACTTCCTCAATTTTGTAGTAAATCAGCCAGGAAAAAACTCAAGTATTTTGGAGTATAAGCTCACAACATGTGCAAGTGTAGGAAAACATCCTTTTGTATGATAACTTTATTTGATGTCAGTATGAAATTTTCAGGGTTTTAAAATGATAAGATGTGAGAAAACTGGGCTTGTTGTATTTATATATTTTTAAATGAAATTCTAGTAATTCAGCTGTATTCTAGAGACTATTTCAAAAGGAACATATTTTCTATCCTAGAAATTGATGAAACTCTCTTTTCCAACCATGCACCCTAGCCTCCCTAGATCCCCAACCCCTACCTTACACAGATATGATATCTAGAGCATGATAGGGCTTAACATTGAACTTTATTTCTTCTTTTATAAGTAATTTTCTTTTTTAAAAGATTTTATTTTTATTTATTTGTCAGAGAGAGAGAGCACGAGAGCAAGCACAGGCAGACAGAGTGGCAGGCAGAGGCAGAGGGAGAAGCAGGCTCCCCGCTGAGCAAGGAGCCCAATGTGGGACTCGATCCCAGGACGCTGGGATCATGACCTGAGCCGAAGGCAGCCGCTTAACCAACTGAGCCACCCAGGTGTCCCTATAAGTAATTTTCTTATCTGAAATTAATTTGTCATGCTACACAGTACTGTACTTCCTCTTCAGAAAAGAACTTTTTCCCTCCGTAAGTTTCTTGTGTTGGTTAGTTCATCCTTTCTGTCTTGTTGGCTTCTAGCCCTCTGCTCCTTTCAGTGCATTTGGTCCTTTGCCAAATGAGAGTCATCACTTCGCCCAAAAGTATCGTTCTCCAGCACACAGAATCAAAAGGAAAACCCCGCCTATTACACCCACTGCTAATTATCATACCACAAAACTGACTTGTTGCATCACTGGACCATCACTTGTGGATTTCTGCTTTCCAGAGCTCTTATTCCTGCAGAGAACGACTTTGAGCCACATGGAGGATATGCCTTTAAGCCATTCAGGTCCTCAAGGGACACACAGATCATCCTGGAAGCAATGGTGCCTCTACTCAGTAATAGCTACTTTGCTGTTGCTTTGTTCCTTCAGTACACTAATTCTTACTTTTCTTCCACTCAAGGTAAGGAGATCATAGTACTTAAAATTGCTGCCTTTCTTTTGAAGTCTATTTATTATCATTGTCACTCAGTATTGTTAGAGCTAGTTGGAAGAGACGTGTGGGTCTAGAAAATGCAAAAAGTTTCAAGTTTGTCATGGCATATGGCTTTTGAGGCTTATATAAATGCTTTGAAATGAAAGGTACTAGAAAATGCTAAATGTTAGCTACATAGCTGGTTAGAGAGAATAATTTAATTAAATCAGTCAATTGATAGATGCCTTGGAACACCTTCTTCCTTTCTGGAACTCTGTTAACCCCTCTTGGTGGAATAAAGGTATCAAATGTATAAAGGTATGAAAGATATGTTTGCCTTCAAGGAATGGGACGCAACATATAGTCTTATTGAGGGAAAAGATATGAGGAGATAATGGAAGACAGAAGATGGTGAGTGACAGGTGGTTAGTGCATCTTCGTGGAAGGAAATGGCAGTGAACTAGGAAGTAAGGTCTGGATTCTTGTTCTAGGTCTCCCTAGCTGTATGAATTTAAGAAAGACATTTAATCTTTCTGGTTCTCAGTTTCTTCATCTGAGAAATGGTGGTAGGAGAATGGATTTGTTCATTACAGTGCCCCTTCTAGCTATAAAATGCAGTGATTAGTAATTTATCTAGGGATAATAGAGAGCATAAATGCTTTAGGAATTCAAAATAGGGAACAATGACTTTGGGCTCAAGAGATCAGGGAAGGCTTCATGGAAGAAGGAGGAAGGACATTCTTATTTGGGAAGCCCCTGATGCTTATCAGGAATTTCCCATTGAGCTCCAATCCAAGTTGTGGGTCTAGTAAAAGAAGTGGAGATATATTAGATTCTTCTTAGAAGTTTTCCTGACTGTTGATTACATAGCACTGACCAAAAAGAAAATAAGAAATGCTTTATTTAACTTAAGAGTTAACCTATTTTGGGCTACATTTGAAGATTCTGCGCCTTGGAGAGAATAAAGTAGTATATGCCTACCTAGGAAAGGGCCATATGAAATTAGCACCTGCAGACACATTTTTCTAAGGGGACTGGCCGGTGAAATCTCCAAAAATGTGTTTCTATGACTTAAGATAATTTAAAAGCAACTGAGAAAAGATGCAGGAGGAAGTACATTGCAGTTGCAGGTATTTAGTTAGGGGAAGTGTAGCTTTGGTCACATTCCTACACATTAAACCATTAATCTGTATTCACCAACTGTACACAAGGATATGCAACAGAGGTCTTTCTAATCACACCCTTACTCTCTCCAGGAATGTATCAAGCAGAAGTCTGAACTTTCTGGAGCAGTGATGCTTGAACAGAAAGAAAAGAACTGTCAGGAATTCTGAGTGTTTGGGTTTGGAAAAGGAAGGGTGAGAATGGCGATAGCTTAACTTTGGAAGACTTTACCCCTCTAGAGCAACCTCAAGTTCTAACCAGATTTCCTGAAGAATGTACGATATATTACAGGTGTTATCCATTCCTACATATGACTAGGGAACCAATGCATAGAAGGGGCTGAATATGTCCTTCTCAAAAGAACACAGTGGCTCTTGCAAAGGGAAAGAGGATGTCTAATAATGCCAGAGGTACCTAGAATACCTCTTACCAGAATTGAACTTGACCAAGCCCATGTATTTAAGCTCTGATTCTCTCTCCTAGACAATGTGCATCTTCTCAATGAAAAGTTCCTCCTCTAAAGAAATAGCCTAGAGTTTATTTCAAATTTGGGGAGATTTTAAAGGTTTTCAGAATATGATCATGACTGGATGTCATAAAGGCTTATTTCCTATAGGAAAAGCCAAAGGCCTGGCTGACACCATGCAGTAACTCACTTTCCACTTGCCTGCACTTCCCGTTCCTCATTGGCCACAAATAAGTATCTTAGGAAAAGAGGGCTGTATGGCTAGCGGATGGTGAGTCATTATGAGGTGGCTGCTTCCACCTTCTCACAATACGCATGAACCTTGGAGGTTTGTTTTTTTTTTCTATCCTGTCTAGTTTTTATATACAAAATCCCACTTTCCAACATCTCTAGGCACTAATTCAGAAAGCATTAGAGAGGAAGATTGGCTTCCTCTACACTAACAGAAATTTCTTTGGGAGCACAATTTTTCTCCTCCCCCATCGCCATCTTTCAAAAGACATTCAGCTGAAGGGACTGGCTACGAACCCAAGGAGTTTGGTCTGCCCCTCGGTGAAAATAACCTCAGAGAAATTATCTCTAAAACAAAACACAGCAAAACACAGAAAACCAAAAAACAAATGTTCAGAAGAGTTCCCCGCTTCGGTGAAATGAAGGATGCTTCTTCCAAAAGGAGAAGTTGGGTTTGTACTTAGAAGCAGAATAGAGTCTATTTCCAAATGATGATCTCAGGAGGGTTGTTTAAACTTAATGAGGATAAATTTAAAAAGACTTTTAACAAAACGGACATTCCTTGTTCATCTGTTTCATTTCCTCAGCTAAAGACGTAAACAATGAGTCTTGGAACACTACATCAAAAACTAATGATGTATTGTATGGTGACTAACATAACACAATAAAAAAAAAAATAAAGATTATACCTTTCTGCCAAATAGACAATTTTTATGATTGGACAGATTCTCATTTGTGGCAGGAGAAAATGTCAGTGGTGGTTTCTGCAGTTCTAAGTAGACATTAAAGCAGCCCTAGTACAGCACACATGATTTCTGTCTCTGGCAACTAATTTGTCTGTGGCCTCAGGTTTCTCCACACACTCTCTATGCACGATGGGAGATACCACAGATGCTATCTGTGCCACATTCTTTGGCACTCACTTATATTTAGGTTGTTACCCAGTTGCCTCATTTGTGTGATCATGTGTTTCTAGAAAGATCATAAGCTGCCTAAGAGGCAAGGACTATAAATTGTGTGTTTCTCTTGCTTACAATGCTAGCTGGGATTATAGGTGATCAATGTTTTGTTCAGTTCTTCATTATGATCAGCATCATTATTGAAGCAGCTAATATTTAATGAGCAGGACCAGAGCTGTACGGGCAAAGCCCTTCTTCACAATTATTACACTTAAGCCCATAAACACCATCAGTAAACTAGGTGCTATTACATCTCCCATTTTGTAAGTGAGAAAATTGAAGATAAGGAATCTAGCACATGCCTATCATGGATCAAATTAAATTGAATTTCAGCATTTCTTCTAAGACAACCCAAAAGGGTGTCTCCTAATGAAATGATTGCAAGAGCAAAGACAATTATAGGAATCCAAACTTTCTGATTGCACCTCCTTATCAACAAAATATTTTTGAGTATAATCCCACCATATATGCTAACTTCTTATGTTAGCTATAAGGGCTAATACCATGTATAATAAAAAGATACACAAAATGAAATCTTATAAGGAAACAAATAACATGCTTGAAATAGTATATTCACAGTGCAAAACTATTTTGCTTTTACCAAAATATTATATTTTACACGTTAATATCATATAAACATTTCTAATATAACCAAAATAATATTTTAGTAATCAATAAATGTGTTTCTTTTATTTTCTTAACCTTAGTTTAACACTTTGTGATACAATAATTTAAAGATTATTTTCCAAGCTAATTTACTTTGATTCACGATTTTGACTGTCATAACCTATATTTATTTCTCCAGTCTCCTCTACTGGACTATTTTATTCCTTTGACTTCTGTTTAAATATGCAGTATCTTTTCTTCATTCTCCTTCTCACTTGAAAACCTTGCCTCCAAGTTCTATGAGAAAATAGTAAGTAGGCAGGAAAGAAGTTCCGAAGCTCCCCATCCCATCTACTGCTTACCTGCAATTTTTTTTAAAGATTTTATTTATTTATTTGTCAGAGAGAGCGAGAGAGAGAGAGAGAGAGAGAGAGAGTGAGCACAGGCAGACAGAGTGGCAGGCAGAGGCAGAGGGAGAAGCAGGCTCCCCGCTGAGCAAGGAGCCTGATGCGGGACTCGATCCCAGGATGCTGGGATCATGACCTGAGGTGAAGGCAGCCGCTTAACCAACTGAGCCACCCAGGCGTCCCCACTTACCTGCAATTTTGTCCACATACACTGTGTTTGCTTCTTGTCACTGTGCATGAATTGTTCATGAACCTATCTAAGGCCTCCTATGAACCAGATTCTGTCCCTTCTTACTTAAGGGCATTGACTGCTTCAACTATTACCTCCTTGCTCTTACATTCTATTTCACGTCCCCCTCCCCCTCTACTGGAACATTCCCATCAAATGGCAACAGATAACCATGTCAGCAGTTCTTCCATGTTAAAACAAAACCAAAGACCAAGAAAAACAATAAAATCAAAACATTTCTCTGACCTCTCATCCCCATCCACGCTCCACTTAATTTTTCTGTTTTCCCTTACAGCAAAATTCCCCCGATTTTCTTTTCTCATTTAGCGTTAGATCCATTCTAATTAAGCTTCTGTCCTCACCACATCACAGAAACTACTTTTGCCAAGAACCCCAAATGGCTACCATATTATCTAACCCATCAGTTAATTCCCTGTCCTCATCTCACTTGACCCATCAGCAGCATTTGATACAGCTGATCACATCTCTCTGAAGTACTTTCTTCTCTTTGTATCCAACATCACACTCTTCAAGTTTCCCTTTTGACTCACTGGTCTCCTTTGGTGTGTCTTCCTCATTTCCTTACCTCCAAACCCTGCAGTGTTCCAGTGCTCTGCTCTATCTATACTCACTCCCTTGACAATCTAGCAGAGCCTCACACCTTAAAATGTCTCATAGAAGCTAAAGATTCCCAAATTTATAACATCAGAACTCCTTAAGTTCCATCCTCATAGATCCAACTGCCTACCTGACACTCGGCTACCTGGGTATGTAAGAAGCATCACATCAGTCATAAACTTGACATGTCCAAAAGTGAGCTCATGATTCTTCCCTCTCAATTTACTCCTCTTAAATCTTACTCATTTCAGTGATTAACAACTTTATCTTTTCAGTTACTGATGCCCAACATCTTGGAGTCATCTTTGTCTTCTCGTTTTCTCATCCTATATTCACATCAGGATAGCCAGCACCTTGGTCAGAGGCACCATGCTTTCTTGCCTAGATGATTACAGTGATCTTTTGGCTGGTCTCACTGCTTTGGCCCTGGTCTCAATTTGCTTTATTCCTACCACAGCAGCCAAAGAAGTCCCATAAAAGAAAAATGCGCAATATCTTTAAGTTCCAACAGTCCCCTAAGCCCTTTTCTGCAAGGAAACCAATGAACTTTACATGGTTCAAAAAATTTTTTTGTGGTTATGCCTTATTTTATTACTAAGTATTTTAAAGTCTTTAGCATTTAAATACCAATATTTATGGAATTAACCACACTGCTGGCTTCTTGTAGCATGTAAACTGTGATATGTCGCAACAGTTTGAAGCTAGTCTCCTCATGTTACCTCAGTTATTGTAAACGGTGTGATTGTCTGAATATTAGATGAGGGTGGTTTTACCAGTCTGCATTCTGAATACTTCTATAGTTTAACATTATTAAAAATAAAGATAAACTCAACTAGACATTCTATTATTTTCTTTTCACATGCCAATGGATCACGGTGTAGGGACTGGGGTGTGGAGACTACTGTTTATAGATAATTCCTATGGCCCAAGAGGAGGAGGGTCTGAGAACACATAGGTGTCCTGTTAGGTGGATGGGATGAGACCATAACTTTGGCCTAGAACACCCAAAAGGGCTGTTAGATGATGAAAGGGAAAGACAGAGCCAGCCATCTGCAAAGGAGAGCAGAAATAGGCAAGACAAAGTGGAGGGCAGGATTTTGTAATATGGCGAGGGAAAAGAAGTTTGCTTCAGGATCTGAAGCCTCTAACCAAATAACCCCATCAAGAAGGCTGTGCCACTGCCATCCTCCTGACCAGTTCTCCTTTTTCTTCCCCTACAGACTGCCAGTGAACCCTGCATAGCTAAGTTCGGTAAGTAACCTGTCTTGCATGACTCCTTTTTACTTTTCTTAGTATTTGTTACAGAAGAAAGCCCATCTTTCCTCCTTTCTCAACTACTATTGGTAACTGATTATCATGTGCCAAGCAGTTTCCAGGAGCTGAGACTTGAGAAGTAAACAGACAGACAAGTTCATGCCTCGATGAAGCTTACATTCAAGGTCACAAATCTGGGCAGGAATGCACATCACTGTTACAGAGCCAGACACGTGAAATCCCGGAATCCACCTTTAATTCTGTGTCTTAAATAAGCAATTTCAAATTTCTACAACCTCTCCCTCCGACGAACTCAAAGTTCTCACAGTTCACATATTGCTGGTACTCAGTAGAGTGTGTGTAGGGTGACATTTTCGTTTCCAAATATATAGAAAAGGAATGAACGCCACGGAAGTGGCCACTTTCTTTGTGCCTCAGCCGTCCTCTCCGCTTCTGAGCCACTTTCCCTTCCAGTGAGTGACCTGGTATTCACTAAGAAAATACATTACAGTTTATAGGTACACTGAGCCTTAACGTATGCCTTAGAATCCACACAAAATTGAAAAGAAATACATTTGAATTGTTTACATATTCCAGACCCCACACGCACATGTTTCAGCTGAGAGCAGAACTTTTCTAAAGTTAACGGCAATCCCTCTTCCCATATAGTTCGAAATGCCGGGCTTCCCTGGCTTGTGGGAATTACGGAATCTCTTTTTAGTACTTGTCTCTGCGTTTGTAATTTGTTTTTGTTTTTCTAGTAAATGGAGTGGAAATAATGATGTGTTTGAAATTCCTTCTTGAGGTGATAAAATGTTGAGGAACTCAAGTGCTGCTATGTGGCCTCAAGTCTTTAAGTGGTTCCTACTGCAGAATGAGAGAACCAGTGACACTTTGTCCTGGAGACTTGCCTATTGTCTATTAAGTATTACATGTAAAGCAGAAAGAAATTTACTAGGTTTGGGCTAATTGAAGATACAGAGAGATTTTACTACTTGCTCTAATGATCTCTCCTTCATTATCCTTCAGAATCTACCCTCAGAGTCTTAGAATCAATCAGTTATATATAAATAACAATTTAAGTCAATGTGTGATCTCTTCTGCATTGCTTTCTTATCAAGGTTTCTTTCTAATTATGAAATAAAGGCTTTCCCCTCATAAGAAAAATTACAGAGTATTAGAGAACAGGCCAAATAAGTATTTTTGAATGATCAAGACACTCCCTGGGGCTCTGAAATCACATTATTATGCAAAAACAATTAACAGTAGAAAAATATGTAAATTCCCCATATTCCTATGAAAATAAGTGACAAAGTCTTAACTCTTTCTCTGTCCCTTGACCATTTTAAACTAGGGATACTTATATTTAAACACTTAAAAATTTAAATTTTTATATTTAAAATTTCAAATAATTTCCATTTATAAACTCATGAATTTACCATGATATCCCAAGCAGATCTTGGGATCCCAAGCCATAATTTAGACATAATACTAATATTAATAATCTAATTCAGGAGCATGGATGTATTATTCAATCAAGAAATGTTTATTGAGCAAACAGTAGGTTCCGGGAACTCTTTTAGGTGCTGAAGATAGAGCAGTGAACAAGATAGAGCAGTGAACAAAACAGAGAAGCACATGTACTCAAAGACATTATATTCAAGTGGGTATAATACAAACAATAAAGAAATGAGCAACTTAATTTATAATACGCTAGATGGTGACAGACCTTCTGTGAAGAAAACTAAAGCGGGATAAAGGGAGAGAGTGGCAGGAGAGCACTATTTTCTGTAGACTGATGAGGAAGTTCTCATTGATAAAATGATACACAATAAATAGTATTTACATAGAAAAGCATGAATATGTGTCCTGTCAACTTTGGTTATCACAATCCTGGTGTGTGATTCCTCTCTCCCTTCCTCCTTCTTTAGTTCCTTTCACAAATATTGACTGACAACAGATGCAGTGCCACCTAAAACTCAACCCATTTTTCTATTCCAAACCCATTTCTTTAGAGCTCCCCAAGCAAGAGGATTTGTAATTTCTCTAAAACAAGGACTAGATACTTAAAAATATTAAAATTGTGATTGGAGAAATGTAATACGGATTAGGTAAAGAAATGACGTATAAGTGGGAAAGAACTATAATCAGGAAGGGAATGAAATGAATAACCACGCTTTCCTTTCTTTTCTCCTCTGTACATGTCTTACAGGACCATTCCCTTTAAAATGGCAAATTACATGTCCTAAGCTTCCTTGTGTGAATAAGACAGCGGACGAGAAACTGGAAATACTTCAGAATGGCTTGTATCTCATTTATGGCCAAGTGGCACCCAACACAACCTACAAGGAACCAGCTCCTTTTGCAGTGCGGCTACGTAAAAATGAAGACGTCATACAAGCTCTAACAAACAACTCTAAAATTCAAAATGTAGGAGGGACTTACGAATTGCGTGCTGGGGACATACTAGAACTGATATACAACTCTGACCACCAGGTTCTAAAAAACAGTACCTACTGGGGGATCATATTGCTGGCAAATCCAAAGTATGACCGCTAGAGACTCCTTTGGGCCTCCTTACCATCTTTTGCACGTGGAGAGATTCTGGTGATCACGTTGGAGCAGCAGACTTTCGGCACCCGCAGCTAGTCTGAGCATACAGATCAACACACATAGAACCCCTCATCTCTCCAGCTTATCCAAAAAAGATTCAGAGGACAGGCCAGAGACATTTGCTTACCTTTGACATTGGGTTAGCAAAGATGCTTTACTAATCCATGAGAAATGGCTGTGGGTGGCTCGAGGACAGAAGCTTCTCAAAGAGTCTTTGTCTAATTCTTAAATCCTTGGATGGGGGGAAAAATGTCTTATTGCCCTGGTAGCCTTACCTGGTGTGAAAAAAAAAAAAAAA
>ML108528.1:0-34723 GCA_003697995.1 Taxidea taxus jeffersonii | reverse complement strand
AAAAAAAAAAAAAAATCCCGGGCAGTGGCCTGGCCTTGTTCTCATATTCTTGGGCTGTTTCACTTTATTCTTTCCATACTCCTGTCTTTTGAGGCCCTCCTATTAAAAGTAACCAGACTGGGAGGGTGGCCACAAATATGCCAACAACACCCCATTTTAAATGTGATGATGTTAAGAAGACAGAGAATACTCTAGAGAGTTATTGGGGCAGAGCCACAGATGGCACAGAATGGAATGCACTTTTCTTGAGAATTTCCCTTGACTTCCTCACATTTGGGATGTAGAATGCTTTATAAAACCAGTTGGTCAAAGGCCTCCTTCTGAACCTTGACACAGGGCTCATGAGAAGTTGTTGATGTGTGTCTACATGTCAGTAGTAAAGAAAGAGTAATCATTAGTAATCATAAAATTAAACCCTAGAAATTGGTATCATCAGTAATGTATTATGTCATGTAATAATTTCCTACTTTTAGCTGGCTCACCACAGTTTGCAAAGTGCTTTCATATATCACAGGGCAACTCTATGAAGCGAACGGGGCAGGTGTCTTTGGCGCAATTTTAACAGTGAAAATATGAAGGCATCTGGAACATAAGTAACTTGCCTCAACCCATAGAACTAGTGATTGATAGGGCCATGGCCTTCCCCAGAGTGTCATAATATCTCAGCTTTAGGGTTAGTATTTCAGCTACGATGTTAAGTCTATAGAGCTTAGCAGATTAGACGCACTCCTGTTCAGCTCAAGGTGGGTACAATAAAGCTACAACTGACTTTCCTTCCTTAGCAAACTATTTTTCCTTTCCCTGTTTGGAGCAGGGCACAGAAGGTCGTTGCTCAGGGCTTTCTCCAACCAAATCCCCTTCCTCACTTTAAAGAGCTGGTCTTGGTCAAACATGTTAACTTCTAAAAACAATGAATAACATTCAATTCAATGATAGCTTGCTAGAGATTTTAGACTCTGTTAAATTAATTAGTTGTTTGTGGATTCTTGTTGAAAGTATGTAATATGATGACATGATAACCCAATTAAAGTATTTATGGATATTTGTAAAAAGCTATATTATGTTAATTAATAGTGTTACATATAAAGTTAATTTAAAAATATTTGTATTGTATAGAACAAAAATTGCTGGGGAGCAGAGTAAGCCTAAGACCAAGATGTTTTTTGGTCTTTTTAAAAAAAGCATCTGCTGAGTGGTTGTATTGGGCAAAGACCTAGACACCTTGCTTCTCTTGTATTTGCATATCTTCTCAGGAAATTAAAGTCATATCACATATTTATAAAAACTTGTTATTGATTGTTGTTGAGTTATAAGCAACAGTGTGTTAGAGTGCTGGAGTGAGCAAGCACTGAACTCCTGACAGCTGATTGTTTAGTTTTCAAAATTTTGCAATCTGGTTATCAATTACAGTCATCCTTCAAATTGGCCACAGTGGGACTATTTAAACCATGGGAGTTGGTGACTCTACAAATTAGGGATTTTCCCTTGGGACAGCCTGTTCACCAGCACGCCACTATTTGTAAAACTCTCCTTCTTAATGACTCCTCTCTGTTCCTGCCTCATTCCTGGGACAATCGAGGCAGGTAAGGGAGAGAGTAAAACTGTCATACTCCCAGCAAAAGCCCCACCTGGTAGTGATTTCTCAGGGCAAGAGTGATCTCGGCAGCTGCAGCCAAAGTGAGGGCTACTGACAGGTGACCTTGAAGTTTCCTGGTGGTGTCATTTCAGCCTTTGTTTTCATGTATGCTGTTTCCTTTTTCCTTCAAATACTTAAAACCTGTAATAAATGTATATTGGTAAGTGGACTGTAGCTGGCTTATCTGTGGGTTTATCAGTGTAGAGTCTGTGATGTTGAGAACTTGCAGGGGCATCAGAGAAAACCTTGCCCACGTGAACACACTTGCCTGGCTAGCATTAGGCAAAAGCGAGAGCTGGATGCAATCAGCTTTTGATTACAAGCTGTCCCAATTTCTGATGAGTTAGTCCGACAGTTTCACATTCTGTCTTGCCCCCACCCCCTCAACTCCACCTCAGCCATTCTCACAACAAAGCCATCACCAACCCTTCTTACACTAACTGTTGGTTTGTTTTTTTTTTTTTAACCTTCCATTTTGCTCATCAAAACTTACGTAGAGTGTGGAATATCACTGTGGGTGAAGTGTCTGCTTCTGAAGATGGTGGTTAATTGAAAAGTAATACGGGGGGCGCCTGGGTGGCTCAGTGGGTTAAAGCCTCTGCCTTCGGCTAGGGTCATGATCCCAGGGTCCTGGGATCGAGCCCCGCATCGGGCTCTCTGCTTGGTGGGGAGCCTGCTTCCCCCTCTCTCTCTGCCTGCCTCTCTGCCTACTTGTGATCTCTGTCTGTCAAATAAAAAATTAAAAAATTAAAAAAAAAAAAGAAAAGTAATATGGGTTTGAACTCCTTAAATGAAGCTTATCTGTTCATCTTGGAGATGAAATTCCTATCTTTTTGTGTTTGATCTCAAAGAAGCAATTTCATTGGTGGGGATGAGAGGACGTAAAAATTTTTTATGTGAGAAGAAGCAGCAAAAACCTGATTAACTATGGGTGAGGAGTCCAGTCAACTACCTTCAGGTTGAAGTTTAGAGGAAACGTTGGTACATACAATTTTCTTGATCTGATAGGATGCATCTCTATTTTGGCGGTCACTAGTGACCCTGGCAAAGTCACTCTATCGATCGTGACTCTTGTGAGTCCCACATCTATCCACAAGAAACCTGTATACATGCTTTGCACCTACAAATTCAGAGACTATGATTGTAGCAAGATTCTCTCATTTCTACTACCAAGAAGCTGGCCTTCCTCTTCCGAACAGATTTCCTGGGTGGGGTCAAACTCAAGCTCACTATCTACTTTTACTTTCTTCAGTGGGACTCAGGCACTAGTTCTCTGTGTCTCCCAATTGCAAGAAATATATTCAAAGTTCTTTTAGAGGTTCCCTTGAAGTCCTCCCATCAGTCTTACTATTAGAAACTTTCATTGCTCCTCATTCCTTCTGTAAATGGAGTGGGTGGAACTCAGCATGGCCACAGCCTTTTCTTTATGTTATCACAAACTCTCCTCCTTACTACTCTGTCCTCTCTGTCCTCACTTTATGTCCTTGATCCAGCTAATGTGTCAAGGAGTATCAGAGGAAAGGGGCTTACCTTCTTTCGTTTTGTAAATTCTGCATAGTGGTGGGGGCAACTGCCTTACTCTCACTTTGGTATCTTAGTTCAGTCATATTATGCCTGAGTTGAAACTGAATCAGGTAGAATCCTACTTTGACAACCCGTTATACTCTTAGATGTCAAAAAGGGATCAGAGAGACCTTTGATAATATGCAGAAATACAAAGCGCTCCAAACTCTCATCACAGAGAAACAAAATATACAAAGGCAGAGGGAGAGGGAAATTATAGTTCAGAAAAGTTAGGCTTAACATTGTTACAAATGAACATAAAACATTTTTTTTAATTTCTTGAGAATCTAGGAAAATTAGAGAAGCATGATGGGAATAGAGTTGTTTCATCCAAAAGAAATTGTTTTAACACACACTGTTTTATTAGGAAAAATAAACTTTCCCCAGTCCTGAGCTTTAAGCATTCTCTCTCTAGATCCACAATGAATGCTCTAGGATAGTAAAATGCAGACTTTCTGTTTATTTTATTTGAATGTACTGGATTCTGTTAGCAGTTAACTAGTTTAAGGAGTTCAGAGAGACTTATTTGAGCGATTTCTCTAAGACACATGCCAGTATTGATGAATCCCACTATGCCATTTGGGAAAGTAGACTGGAGGGTTTTTTAGGATCTGCTTCAAAGAACTCAGGAAACGTTTGGGAACAGGAACATGAAAATTCAATGAACAGAATCATTAGATTAAACCACCTCTCTCATTGCTTCAATTGTATAATCAGAGTGGGAATCTCTGATTTTTGTGTCCAGAGTCATTGTTTCCAGACAGCTTTCTACAGGGGTAGCATGTTGCTTACTCTGGACCACAAACCTACAGAGTCCAATGGACTGGGGTGAACTGGTGAGTTTAAGTTTCGCAGAATGGAAGACACAGAGAACCTTTTACCTTTCCTCTCTGCTTATGGGTTATATCTCTTAACCAATGGGCTGATCTCTAAGAGGAATCCAGTGTCCAAGAATCCAGAGTCTGACACAGTGCCTAGCTCATAGTCCTTTCTGTCTTTTGGGTGAACAAATAAATCATACATTTATTGAGCATTGGTAAGAACTTAGCATTATCATATGTACTCTGGATAACAGCGTCCAGTGGGGAAAGCCTTCAGTCCCCTTGTTCTCACTGTCTCCTATCCCAGCACCGACTGCTCTCGACTACTCTCCTTCCCCATCAAAACCTGTTCTGAGGAACACTGTTAATACAAGTAAGATAAAGAACCTTATAAATTCACTTGCACTGAGGGAAAATAGCCAATACGCTACCTTGTCTTGAGTCACTAAAACAGGACAAAATCCTGTTTGTTTTAAGCTTTGCTGGGCAGATGTACTGATAAGCAACTACCTTTATAATACCCTAAGGCAAAACAACTTATTTAATTTATTCAATGATCAATGGCAGAGGTTTTCGAAGTGAAGTTTACGGACTTTACATCAGATTCGCTGAGGATGCTTGGAAAACAAAAACAAAAAACAAGAGATTCCTGGGCCTCATTCAAGTCTACTGAATAAATGTTTCTAAGGGGGCGCCTGGGTGGCTCAGTGGGTTAAAGCCTCTGCCTTCGGCTCAGGTCATGATCCCAGGGTCCTGGGATCGAGCCCCACATCAGGCTCTCTGCTTGGCGAGGAGCCTGCTTCCCCCCCCTCTCTCTGCCTGCCTCTCTGCCTACTTGTGATCTCTGTCTGTCAAATAAATAAATAAAATATAAAAATAAATAAATAAATAAATAAATAAATAAATGTTTCTAGGAGTGAGGACTTGGGATCAAATGGATTTTCTAACATGGACTTATGCACACCACACTTTAAGAACTGCTGTTTTATGGCATATAATGAATCTCAGCTGAATATTTCTCCAAGTATTTAAAAACATTCAAAGCTTCTAAACAAACAGGGAAATAAATAAATATGCAAAATGAAACGAACAACAATCTAAATCCAACACAGATGCTGCCCATGAGACTTACTATAACCCGTCTCTCATCACAAAAGCAAATGGCCTTCTATCCTCTGAGTCTGAAAAGAAAGGTCAGGCTCTTCACTTTTCATAACCTAATGGCAACTCTGACACTTGAACACTGGTGACCTAAGGCATCTGAGCTTTGCCACAATCACTACTACATTATCTGCCTGTATGCTGTCAGCTCTCAAATATTCATCTTTTGCCCAAGTTTCTCTGCTTTACTTCAGACGTGTAAGTCCATCTGTGGATTCAGCAACTTCATGTTGGAAATACAATGGAGATCTCAAATCCGACATCTCCGAAATGTTTTCCCAAACCAGCTTTTCTTGAAGCCCCTCCTCATTTCAGTTGCATAGAACCAAAACCTCTGTGGACTCCTCTCTTTCATTCATTTTATCTGTTAGGAAATCGTGTCATCTTTACCTTCAAAGAGAATCTGACCTCTTTTTCTGCTAAGTCTCTTGCCTGTGCCACTGAGATTATTTCAATAGCTTCATAACTTCTACCTTTGTAGTCAAACTTGTTTTCAAATCCCAGTTTTGCCATTCACTACTTATTTGGATCTTGGACAAACTGCTCGCCCTCTTGGAGACCTTTCTTGTTTCTTTTGCTTACTGTTACTTGTGCAATGCCTGACACGTAGTTGGAGCTTAATAAATATCTGTTGAATCAAATAATAGATTAGTTGGTATTTTAAACCTATTTTAATTTTATATAAAATTCTTGATAACATAGCAGACATTAAAATGATGGCTGCCACTGATTTTTATTGCAGATTTGGATCTATTCCTATGTTTCTGACCTTTGTCATTTCTCAGGTTGAGATATTTAACATCTCTCTTATTCTTTCTCCTCCCCAAGGTAAGGTAAGTTCCATTTTATTTGTTTAATATGGTATGAGCAGTACCTAAAATAGTGTTTGGAACATTAAAAGAGCTTAAGACATACTGACATCAAGCAAAAAAGATGGAACTCTGGTTCTTGGTTAGCCTGACCAGCAAGTTATGATACATATGTTGTAAACAACCTCTCAAAATGGTATGCTCACTTCTATTCCTCTAGGTTTTTTAGACCTCTAAGTAATGCCCTGAAACTTCTAAGTACGCATGTAACAAGTGCCCAGTAAAAGTTGGCTGCTATCACCATTGCCCACACTACCGCCATCATCATGATAGTCCTCATTTCATTATCCTTGTTTCCCTAGAAAGCAGTGTTCTGGAACACATTAGTTTGCTCTACCACAGTAATGTCCTTACCAAATTTTAGATTAAGCTTGTACCTTGGCTTTTTTTTGAAATTTTTATTAGAAAGATCCATGGGTATCTCCTCAAAAAAATGGTTCTTACAACAATGTTGTTATGTTACTGATCATTCTTTATAGCAAACATATTTAGGAAAGTCAATTTCTCTAGGGGTATTTTTTCCTCACATATTTTTATAGAGCAATTAAAGGGCTCAGCAACATGTGAGATTTTGGAATGTGTACATACGTCCTCTGCAAAAGCACTGACAATCTTTAGATTTGTTATTACTTACTCCAAGTGAATATTTTCATAAACATAAACTATAGTTTCTGAGCACAGATATTGATAGATGCTGCCTTACTTAATGTGTTGCTTTTTCAACAAAGCTGTTCAGAGTGGTTATTTCAGAATGGTGAAGTTACCATGTCTAATGTCTGGTCTTCACATTTATAGGTTCAGAAATGGAATTTTATCCAAGTCTTAGAGTTTATAAATAGCTCAGGGACCATATAGCCAAATTCATAAGAGAATGAGATATAAACGAAGGTGGAAGTTTATTAGTCAGCCCATCCCCTCCCTGAGGAAGCACTGAACAGGAATTCTAATTACAACCAGAAGGTTATTGGCAGGCATAATTTGCAGACCAGAGTGGTTAGGTAGAGGACCCAAATGAATAAATGGCCTAAGATACTGAAACGCTTTTTATTCATTGAACAAATACTTCCTGGGGCCAATTATATCTCACATATTATGCTAAATCCCAGAGGGGATACAGAAATCAAAAGACATATTGCCTGTCCTCAAGAAGTTCAGAATTTAGCAGAGAAAGATACGTATACAAATGATCAGAGGACTGTATATGTAATTACTTTAATGGCAGTAAATGAGCTACAATAGAGACCTAAATAAGACCTAAATGAGGACCTAAATAAGGACAATGGCATTAGCCATGGGGATAGGGAAGAGACAGAGAAAAATTTAGGTCACAGAATCATCAGACTTTAGTTATTGTGGTAGATACCACTGGAGTTACTGTCAAATTCATAGTGGTTTCCTTATTAGACTTTCTTATCCACAGGGCGGATTTCAGCAGCCTCGTTTTTACCATGTAACGCTATTCTCTTAGCTGAGCTTAACCTGTCCAGAATTAACTACCTGGGACTGACTGGACAAGATAAAAACGTGGAGCTATTGGGTAGCCTATATTCCCTCTGGTTTTCTCTGAGGAACAGAGAAAGCTGATCTGACTGAGACAAAAGAATAAAAGGAATATGCAGAGAGATGTAGCAGTGAAAGATGGAAAGAAACTCCACTGAACTATTAACTTATATGGCCCAGCGACATTCTTGTCCTTGGATTCTATGAGAATCACTGTACCTTTGTAAAAAATTCCTCCTTTTCCCTCAGCTGGGTGAAGTTGGTTTCTATTAATTGAAATCAGAGTCTTGACTAATAGAGTGATAAATTCAAAGTGAGGGATGGAGAAGAGGGAAGGACCTTCTTGGTGATACTGAGGAGCTGGTGTTTTCATAGTAAGGGACAGGAAAGAGAATCTAGAAAAAGTTTGGGATGGATGAGATAATGAGTTCAGATTTATAAGTGTATGGTTTGAGATGTTGTAGAATATCCAAGTGGGCATGACTCGTATGCAGTTAGAACTCAGAAGAAGTCTCATGGGATGGGATGAATACGTGAAAGTCAAGAGCCTTTAGGGTAAGGTCACTGTTGTGAATGATGTCACAACAGCAAGGGTTTAGAATGAAAAGGGAGCCAGTGAATGAGGCCTGGGAGCACCAATATTTGAGGATGGGTAGCCAGGAACAAACAAGGTCTACTGGTGGAATGGATCCACAGAAACAGGCCACGAGTGATTATGAATAAGGGAGTGGTCAACAATGTTAGAAGCTCCAAAAAGTCAAACACTGTGAGGATTGAAAATTTCCCATTGGATTTTGCTGGTAGATAATTTTTGGTGACATCAGCAAGATCATTTTCAGCAGCATAAGGTGGGGGAGGGGATGTAGATTTCCAGGAATGAGGAACAAATGAGAAGTACAGTTGCCAGATATAGAGTAAATGGAAGGTGAGACAATAAGCTACACTAGTCTGTAAAAACTTGATTGTGAAAAGAATTGTGGAATGGTAGAGAGTAAGTAATCCCAAGGAGAATGGAGCAAAAGAGGCATCTACGGGGCAAACAGACCTGGTATTAATGTTGGCTGATCAGGGTACCCTCTTCTGGAAAAATCTAATTTCTTTTCTCAGGAATTTGGCTCTTATGGAGCAAGAACATAGAAGGAAAACCCATCACTTAGCAGTGGAGAAGTTATATGATACCATGGAACTATCGACAGGCAGGGGAATAGGACTGCTGTAAGAGAGAAAAACAGATGATGCCATATGAATGGAGAAAAAAAGGACAGACCATGCAACTTGCTGCAAAGAAAAAGCTGCAAATAGTCATTCCCTCAGATGCTGTGGCTGCTGACACAATATTCATTTCCTGTTCTAGGGCTTATAAACCGTCTTTCTCCTGGAGCTACTGTAAGTCCTTTCCCTGGAATGAGGCCCATCAACTCTAAGATGTCCTTTCAAAATATTTGTAAACATCTGTTGTCTTCTAGGCTATGTCATCTCAGGAGAGGCAATCGAGTGCAGTGGCCAGGGGATGCATTTAGGGTTAGAACAGTCCTCAATGTAAATCCTGATTCTGCCCATTACACTCTATGTGAGCTTGAACAATGTGCGTAGCTTCTCCGGAGGGAGGTGTTTTCATCAGTAAAGTAAGGAAGATTATTTATACTACATAGTACAGTTTCAGTTTCTGGCAACAGAAAGTTCAATATATGCCGCTGAGTTTTGTGTTATTACCAGCTTACAACTAGCTATATTAGGTAGGAAGTCTTTCCTTTCCCTTAAATTTGTTTTCTTTTCTTTCCATGAGCAACCTCTTCACACTTTATATATTAGCATACTGATATTTGCATCGTGCTTGGAATGATGACCATTAAAAAGCTTAAATCTCTGTAGCGTATTCTTATTAGTTGCCTTTCCTAGAAACACAGTTAAATGGAGGGTATACTTTATCTAAATGCAGTATTTAAGTTACATAAATAATGGTGGCTCAATTTTATATAAAGAAAATACCTTAATTATTCATTCATTCATTCACTCATTTTACTCAACAAATACTTACCATGGTTCTCCCTGGTATAGAGGGTAGTTAGGTGCTACAGATACTGTGAGTGTTTATAAGGAATTGAGATTTAAGAGGATAGATCTAGTAAGAGAGACAGATCAATTCAAATCACAAAAGTATCTTACACAAAGATCTAGCTTGTCCTTTAGTAAGACAGACTGTCTTAATAAACCCATTATAAGTTGAAAATACACGTTGAGAATTCATTTCACATACTTAATCTTCCAAACGTCACAGCTTCACCTAACCTACCTTAAACATACTCAGAACGTTATTGAACCAGATCAAATCTGTTCCCCGAAAAGCAGCCCTCTAAGTCTAGAGTTAAGGTGTTGGGGCAGAGAAAGTGACTTCATTCAAGAAATTTCAGCTAACCAAAGCAATGTCAGACTAATGTCCTCCAAAAACCATTTTTTCCCAGCTCAGTACAGGCAGGGAATTTTAAAAGGGTGAGAGAATTGGATGAGGGGAGGAACCAGCTACAGCTGCCACTAGGGCTTAAACAATCAGCCAGGTGATTGTTTTCGGTTAACATGGGCGAGGTTCTTCAGGTTCCCTGAGAAACTATAAACAGAATCGATTGCTATAAACTTACCGTGTGCTTAGAGGTTGACACGCAGGAATGTGCTGATTATAATTTAGTCTTGCTGCAAATCCCCCCCCCAACCCCGCTCCCCGGCCCCTTCAATCATTTACTTCCATAACTTTACAGAACTAAAGGGAAAATGATGTCGTCTAGAGTCTAACTAGTTCCTGCTGAACTGGGACATCAGAGGGAGGTCATGGAGTGAAACAACTGGACTTATTTTAGAAAATAATTTTTAACCTTGCTAGGTGAGGACTTAAAAGCAGGAAATGGTCTCTTAGCAGTTTCCTCCTGTTTAGAGCACCCCTTAGCTATGCAAATCATAATCACCTTGATGAACATATACATACACCAACTCCTATTATAAGTACTATTAAGCCCATTTTAGTAGTAAAATAAACAGCATAAAAAGCTGAAGTAAGTTTGTGGAATCTATGTTCCACTGACTCACATGTCCACGAGGAAGCTTCAGGTTGCTTCTGATTCCTCAAGTGGGGCTCTCTTCACCTATCTGTGATGTATCCAAGGTTTCACGTCAGCCAATGTCAGAGATGATTAGAGAGTCACTAATAGGTCATGTGGTCCCATCCACTTTGCCGCAATCTGACCAGGTCCCTGTTCCCTTCAGGTCCTGAGTAGTAGCACCTGGTCACCAGAGATGAAGGGGTTGTGTTCGTTCATCAGGTCACTGGGGCTAGTGGAAACAAACACATACATACTATTTAATAATCAACTTAAATTTTGAACATTTCATATAACATTTAATTCATGATTGATCTTAGGACAGGGAGGTCAAAACTAGCCTGGAGAGGTCTCCCATGCACAATTTCAAAAGGGCTTAATTTCAACCTGCTTTGGGGAGCTGCCCTTATCCTGAGAAGTGCAAAGGCAATGTTTTATCCCAAGTTAAGCTAGGCTCTTCACAAGTTTTAGCTGTAGTTTTCTTCAAGGTATGATTCATTTTTCCAATCTTTCCTATAAATTGAGGCCTTCAAGAGGAATGTAGTCTCTGTATTAATAAGTCCCCATTCTTTAGCCTGTCTCTTGCAGTATACTCAGGATAACTGCAGAGATCTCTAAGAGGAATCAAAGTACCCGCAGAATAGTTTCTTTACCAGCCCATTTTGCCACAATGTCTGCTAGCTGATTTCCTTTAATTACATGGGTTTCCACTCTTTGAAGTCCTCGGTGATTGCCACCTTAGATGTCTGTTGTATAGCCTTCAGTAGAACTAAAACTTCCATAGAGTGCTTAATATACTTATTTTTAGATGTCAGCAATCCCTGGTCCTTCCAAATGGCACTATGAACATACACTATCAAAAAGATACCCTGAGGGGCGCCTGGGTGGCTCAGTGGGTTAAAGCCTCTGCCTTCGGCTCAGGTCATGATCTCAGGGTCCTGGGATCAAGCCCCGCATCGGGCTCTCTGCTCAGCAGGGAGCCTGCTTCTCCCTCTGCCTGCCTCTCTGTCTGTCTGTGCTCTCTCTCTCTCTCTAATAAATAAATAAAATCTTTTTTTTTTTAAGATTTTATTTATTTATTTGATAGACAGAAATCACAAGTAGGCAGAGAGGCAGAGAGAGAGGAGGAAGCAGGCTGTCCGCAGAGCAGAGAGCCCGATGCGGGGCTCGATCCCACGACCCTGGGATCATGACCTGAGCCGAAGGCAGCGGCTTTAACCCACTGAGCCACCCAGGTGCCCCAATAAATAAAATCTTTAAAAAAATTTTTTTTTCTTAAAAAAAAAAAGATATCCTGAGAATCAGTGTATATATTTACCTTTTTACCAGCAGACAAAGGGAGGAGCCTTCATTAGGACAATGATCTTAGCATTCTGAGCCAAGCTTACTGGGGGCAGTTTCTTGGCCTCAGTTATCTCTAAGAGTCACCACAGCATATCTAGCCTACAGCTGCCCTCATTCTGTAAAGCTCCTTTCATCCATAAAGAGTTTCCAATCCAGGTGTTCTAAAGCCTGCCCTACAAGGTCTGGCCTGCTAGAATATGCTAAGTTCATGATATCTAAACGATCATATTCAAGATGATCACTGGGGTCAGGAAGCAGAGATGCTGGGTTTAAAGCAAAGTAACCTGCAATTTCACATTGAGGTTTATTTCCCCATTCTGCCAACAATAAGAAAAATTCACCCTTCTCTTCCAACAGAGTAGCACTTATGGAGGTACAAAGACCTTATAGGTTGGCCAGGTGCAAACTATTCAGCATCCTGTAAAACATCACAAGCTACAGCAACTGCTTGGAGGCAGGGTGGCCATCCTTTGACTATCTCTTCCAACTGTTTTGAGAAATAGGCTACACGTTGGGGAAGATTCCCCTAGCATCTGGATTAACACTCCTAAGCTAATGCCTCATCTTTCATGCACATATAATTTTAAAGGTGTCTTTAGATCAAGCAACCCCAAATAGAGGCTGATAGCAGACTTTCTTTTACAGCATCAAAGGTTCTCTGGCACTCTTTTGTACAAATTAGATGCTCAGCATCCAATCCTTTTAATATCTCATATAAGGGCTGAACTATCAGTCCATAATTTGGAAACCAAATAAGGCAGAATCCAACTATGCCTAGGAACCCACATAACTGGTGCTTGGTGGTGGGTGCCTTGAGCAAACCAGTAGTCTTTTTCCTCTCAGGCAATAAACTTCCTTGCCCTTTTGTTAGGCTGAAGCCCAGGTAAGTTACTTCTTGTTTGCAAATTTGCACCTTGAGAAGGGATACTTTGTATCCACAGTCAGCCAAATGACTTAATAAGAGGATGGTGTTCTTGAAATATCTTTCATAAGTAGGACTAACCACTAGTAGATCATCCACATTCTCTAAGAGGACTTCCTCTATCAATGAAAGATCCTCAAGTCTCTGAACAGTAATTCCCCCAAAATGGTAGGTGAGTTCTTAAACCTCTGAGATAAAACTGTCCAACAGAGAAAAGTGACCATTTTCTGGAAGGTAGGACACGTGCAGAAGTGAATCAGAGGCAACATATGGGAAGACAGACAGTGAGGGGAGGAAGCCTCCGTCAGCCACTTACCAGCAAGTGAGAGAGCAGCAGGGCCCAAATCAGAACGATTACAAGTCAGCTCCAGGGAGGGACATCGCTCCAGTGGCTAAGCGGGGGGGGGGGGGGGGGAGTCCTCGTAGGGACAGTGTGGTCTCAGGACCCTCAGGGCGACAGGAAGACTGGGGGTGTCCAGTGCGGCAGAGCTCACAGGTATCAGAGCAGGGAAGCTGGCTGCAGAGATGAGCGAGGGAGGGGGCTCTCCGCTCGGGGTTACCTTAAACCATGATCCGAGGCACAGTCGGGCCACTACTCCTCCAGCAGGGAACCCAGAAGTGCCAGGTCCAGGGAGACATCCCCCTTCCTCTTATGGAAAGAGCAGCGCAGGAGCACACTGCAGGAATCTGCTGTGTTTAGAGACTCCAAAAGGGGCCGCGCGCCAGAGACAGAAATACTCGGTCACAGGCCGGGGGAGCTCAGAGCACGGCCGGAGACCAGGGAGACGGGAGGGACTGACGGCTTCTCTCCGAGGTGCACTGAGGAGTGGGGCCCCAAGCTCTCGCTCCTCCGGCCGGAGACTGGGTGCCGCCATCTTCATTCCCATCCTCCAAAGCGGTACGGAAAGCGCTCAGGGAACAAAAGCTCCGAGCGCGAACCCGAGCAGATTGCTTAGCCCCGCCCCTGGCAAAGACGGTGAGGTTCCGCCTCCGGCAAAGACGTTTGAGAATCACAACAGGCCTCTCCTGCAGAAGATCAGCAAGAACGTCCAGCCAAGACCAAGTTTACTGATTAATGAGAACTGGAAAACTCTAGTGCTAGCAGAATGCAACACAGAATTCATGGCTTTTTTCCATGACTCTTTAGTCTTTCAAAGTTAAATATTTTAAATTTTATTTTTTCTTATTCTATTTTAAAATTTTTCCTCTTTCCTATTTTAACCTTTTTTAAACTATTTTATCAATACCCTTTTAACGATCTTTTTAAATTTTCATTTTTATAGCCATATTCTATCCATTCTTTGTGTTTAACTTTATTTTTTGTATACATATAAGTTTTTCTTTAAAATTTTGGGATACAGTTTCTTCTAATAGACCAAAATGTACCTTAAATCTAGTGTATGGCTTTGTTCTAGTCTCCAGCCTGATCATATTCTCTTTTTTTTTCTTTTTTCAACCAACTTCTTATCAATTTCTTTTTTAGAATCTTTTTTAATTTTCAATTTTACAGTCTTATTCCATCCCTTCATTGTGTTTACCCTTATTTCCATATGTATAGAAGTTTTTCTTTCTTTAAAATTATGGGAAGCAGTTTCTTCTAACAGATATAAATACACCCAAAATTAAGTATGTGGTTCTGTTTTATTCACCAGCCTTATATATATTTTTTCCTTTCTTCTCCCTCCAGTTTTGGGTCTCTTCTAATTTGGCTAGTGTATATTTTTCTGGGGTCGTTATTACCCTTTTAGCATTTTTTTTCCTCTCATTCATCTACTCTCTGGACAAAATGACAAGGTGGAAAAACCCACCAAAAAAAAAAAAAAAAAAGGACAAGAGGCAGTACTGACTGCTGGGGACCTAATCAATATGGACATTAGTAAGATGTCAGAACCAGAGTTCAGAATAATTATAAAGAGGCCAACTGGGCTTGAAAAAAGCACAGAAGATACTAGAGAATCCCTTTCTGGAGAAATAAAATCCCTTTCTGGAGAAAAAAAAAAGAACTAAAATCTAACCAGGTTGAAATAAAAAAAGCTATTAATGAGGTACAATAAAAAATTGAGGCTCTTACTGCTAGGATAAATAAGGCAGAAGAGAGAACTAGTGCTACAGAAGATCAAATGATGGAAAATAAAGAAGCTGAGAAAAAGAGAGATAGACAACTACTATACCATGAAGGGAGAATTTGAGAGATAAGTGATACCATAAGATGAAACAATATTAGAATATTTAGGATCCCAGAAGTAGAAAGAGAGAGAGGGGCAGAAGGTATATTGTAGCAAATTATATCAGAGAACTTTCCTAATTTGGGGAAGGAGACAAGCATCAAAATCCAGGAGGCACAGAGAATTCCCCCCCAAAATCAATAAAAATAGGTCCACACCCTGTCATCTAATAGTAAAGTTTACAAGTCTCAGAGATAAAGAGAAAATCCTGAAAGCAGCTTGGGAAAAGAGGTTTGTGACCTAGAATGGGCTTAATATTAGATTGGCAACATACCTATCCACAGAGACCTGGCAAGGACTGGCATGATATATTCAGAGCACTAAACAAGAAAAATATGCAGCCAACAATACTATGTCCAGCTAGGCTGTCATTGAAAACAGGAGAGATTAAGAAGCTTCCAGGACAAACAAAAACTAAAAGAATTTGCAAACACCAAACCAGCTCTATAGGAAATATTGAAAGGGGTCCTCTAAGCAAAGAGAGAGCTTTAAGGTAACAATATACTGTAACAGTCACCTTACAGGCAACACAATGGCACTAAATTCATATCTTTCAACAATTATCCTGAATGTAAATGGGCTGAATGCCCCAATCAAAAGACACAGAGTATCAGAAGGGATTTTAAAAAAAGGACCAATTGATATGCTGTCTGCAAGAAACTCATTTTAGACCCAAAGACAACTCTAGATTTAAAGCGAGGGGGTGGAAAACAATTCACCAAGCTAATGAACACCCAAAGAAAGCTGGGGTGGCAAGCCTTATATCAAACAAATTCAATTTTAAATCAAAGATTATAAAAAGAGATAGATTTTTTGGGGGGGGACCCAAAAGACTCCACTAAAAACTGCTAGAACCCACACAGGAATTCAGTAAAGTGTCAGGATATAAAATCAATGCACAGAAATCAGTTGCATTTCTATATACACCAAAAAGACAGAATAAAGAGAAACTAAGGAATCGATCCCATTTACAATTGCACCCAAAACCATAAGATACCTAGGAATAAATCTAACCAAAGAGGCAAAGAATCTGTACTCAGAAAACTATTGAGTAAACATGAAAAAAATTGAGGCAGACACAATAAATGGAAAAACATTCCATGCTCATGGATTGGAAGAACAAGTATTTTGAAAATGTTTATGCTACCTAGAGCAATCTACACATTTAATGCAATCCCTATCATAATACCATCATCTCTTTTCAAAGAAATGGAACAAATGATCCTAAAATTTACATGGAACCAGAAAAGACCCCAAATAGCCAAAGGAATGTTGAAAAAGAAAACCAAAGTTGGTGGCATCACAATTTCAGATTTCAAGCTCTATAACAAAGTCAGAATCATCAAGACAGTATGGTACTGGCATGAAAACAGACACATAGATCAATGGAACAAAATAGAGATCCCAGAAATAGACCCTCAACTCTATGGTCAACTAATCTTCAACAAAACAGGAAAGAATGTCCAATGGGAAAAAAGTCTCTTCAACAAATGGTGTTGGGAAAATTGGACAGCCACATGCAGAAGAAACTGGACCATTTCCTTATTCCATACACAAAAATAGACTCAAAATGGATGAATGACCTCAATGTGAAACAGGAATCCATCAAAATCCTTGAGGAGAACACAGGCAGCAACCTCCTCAACCTCAGCCACAGCAACTTCTACCTAGAAATATCACCAAAGGAAGGGAAGCAAGGGCAAAAATGAACTATTGAGACTTCATCAAGATCAAAAGCTTTAACACAGCAAAGGAAACAGTCCACAAAACCAAAAGACAACCAACAGAATGGGAGAAAATATTTGCAAATGACGTATCAGATAAAGGACTAGTACCCCAAATCTATAAAGAACTTATCAACCTCAATACCCAAAGAACAAATAATCCAATTAAGAAATGGGCAGAAGACATGAACAGACATTTCGGCAAAGAAGACATCCAAATGGCCAACAGACACATGAAAAAGTGCTCAACATCATTCAGCATCAGGGAAATACAAATCAAACCCACAGTGAGATACCACCTCACACCAGTCAGAATGGCTAAAATTCACCAGGCAGGAACTGACAGGTGTTGGCGAGGATGTGGAGAAAGGGGAACCCTCCTACTCATTGGTGGGAATGCAAGCTGGTGCAGCCACTTTGGAAAACAGTATGGATATTCCTCAAAAAGTTGAAAATAGAGCTACCCTATGATCCAGCAATCGCACTACTGGGTATTTACCCCATACATACAAATGTAGTGATCCAGGGGGGCACATGAACTGGAATGTTTATAACAGCAATGTCCACAATAGCTAAACTATGAAAAGAGCCTTGATGTCTATCAACAGAGGAATAGATAAAGAAAATGTGAAACTGCATTTCTTGTAGTAATCAAATGCAGGCATTCCTCTTTCATTGGGATCCAAATTTGGTTCCACCAAGAGAATCACAATATTGGTATGGGAGTTATGGGGCCCACATGCATTCTCTATCACTAATCACTTCTCATTGCCCAAAAGAAGCATATTAAAGGGTTTGAATATCTGCCTAAGAGTTTCAGTGAGTTGCAAATATTGAGGTAAGTAACTCAGTCATTTCAGGGGGATTTGCCTGTTAGGAGAATTATTGTCCTCCAATTCAACTGATCTGAAGTAAAAAGGGGACGGTAAGTCCATAAGTTATCTGGCCACCTGTCCATGCTGTTGTTTTGTTTTGTTTTGTTTTGTTTTGTTTTTTAACCACCAGCAGGGAACTGCTCTGCTCTGGCTGGAATTGCTCCTAGCCAAATTGAGCCCTTGCAGTCTTATAAGGGGAGACTACTCCAGGCCCTGGTGCTACCCTGGTATCCTATTGAGGAGGAAATAAGCTCCAGCAGTTTCCAGAAGCTAAAGTGTGTCAGCCAGAGGAGATGGAAAATTGGCCAGAGAGAGCAAGGGTGGAAGGGCAGGTAAAGGATTTAGAGCTTGTAATATAATCCTGTCTTCTTCCTCCCTTAAAATGCCCCATCTTCTTATAGTACCAGGGGAATTGCCTTCTTTTCTGGTCTCTGTTACCATCAGCTTAGACCCTTCTCTTTTAGTCTCTTCCTGATAGAGGAGTATGTCATCATTTTTGCCCATCTTCTTTTCCAGTCTCTGTACCATCAGCTTAGACCCTTCCCTTTTAGTCTCCTCCTGATAGAGGGAATCACATCATCTTTGCCAGCTCTTTGGCAATACAAATCCAATTGCAGAGCAGCATGGTAATGCATGGAACTGCTCAAAATCCATCATTCGCAGACTCCAGTGTATATTTTGTGTCTGTGCTGTGTCACAATAAAAGATTATTTTCTTGGACATGGATGAATAACTGAAATTGGGCTATTTCTACAAAATGTACCCAAACAGCCTTTCATGGTAGAATAGACATTAAACTTCCCATGAATGTCACACAATCACAAAAGAGCTACTTACCTGACAAACCAAAACCAAATTGGGTAAAAAGTCCAACAGCTGTTTTTACTAGTCTTGTACCTCAAACAACAGAAACAAAGAGCAAAGAAATGGAGTTCCAGTTGTACACACTGGAGTAGCAACATGTGAGTCCTTGAACACATCCAGATATTGGCTCCTTGCTCCTACAAAAAGCTGAGGCCACCTACACTGACCTCAAAAGTGAATTGAGGGTCCCTGGTTGAAAGCAGTTCTGGACATTGCTAGGGACCCCAATAGTCTTCCCAACACTGGGCTAGGTAACCATGGGCAATACCT
Source organism: Taxidea taxus jeffersonii (assembly GCA_003697995.1). NCBI lineage: Eukaryota > Metazoa > Chordata > Mammalia > Carnivora > Mustelidae > Taxidea > Taxidea taxus. Next base: position 15,860 of record ML108528.1, on the reverse strand, counting down.
CTCTTGGCAGGCTTGCCAAAATTGTTACCAAACCTAAGTCCCATCTGTTTACCACACAACAGACCAACAAATCAAGAGACAAGGTGTTGGGGAAGGAGAAGCAACTTTACTTGAAAAAGCCATCTAACTAAGAAGATGTACCCCCCAAAACCCACACATTCCCTGTTCATGTAGGCAGGGGGTTTTGTAGGGGGAGAGAAGTGGAAGGACCAGAAGGAATCCTCAGCTGCCACTGAGGCTTGAGCAATCATTCAGGTATCTTTAGTTGGGTATAAAAGGTCAAGTTCTTCAAGTGTATTAAGACACTTTAAACAGAATTGATTGCTAGAAACTTATCATGTGTTTAGGGCTTGACATGGAGGAATGTGATTGGTTTAGTCCTGCTAGAAGAACATTTACATTAGCCTACAGGCAGGTGAAATCATCTAACACAAACTCTGTTTTATAATAAGTGATGAGTATCTCCTATAATTTGCTAAATACTGTACTGAAAGTGAGAAACTGGTTGTAGGATACAGAATGGCTGTTCATGGTAGCAGTCATTTATCCTCCTGATTGCCCGACTGCCTGGGAGTCATGAGATGGGATTGTCCCTCATGTGTATCACTTTTATATATTGTAAAGTCGAAGAATCATAAGTCAAACCATCACGAGTTAGGGACAGTCTGTAATTAATCCCACGTTTATAATTTACAAATGGGAAAACTGAGATACAGTTAAGAAGTAATGCTGGAGTTGGAATCGAGATAGTCTGAAGCCTAGCCAAGTTTTTTTCCACGAGTTCATCCAATAAAATAGAGAACGGAGCAAGTGCTATGATAAGTATAGGGCCCTAATAAAGGAAAAACACATTCTAGCCAAATGAGAGAAGGGGGAGTATTTGAATTTATGTGTGATGACACAGTGGGGAGTAGCCCTCCAGGCAGAGGGGAAGTGCAAGCAAAGGCACAGAAGTATGGAAGAGAGCAGGTGTAATCCCATGGCCCGGCCAAGGTGGCTTGTGGAGATAGAAGATAGGAGCTGATCCTGGACAAGAGGAAGCCAGATCCCAAGTAGCTGTACTGTCCCAAGGAATCTATACTTTACTATTTAGGGGATTTTTATTTTTTAGTTTAGGAGTTCATAATTTGATGGGATCTGTTTTAGAGAAGATAACAGGTGGCATGGTGAAAGATGGGTGGGTGAAGCAGAGCAAAGCCACCCAAGAACTACAGAGACAGCTCAGGTGAGGAGTGGCCTGTGGTGGCAGAAGCCATAGAGAGGAGGGGAGACTCTGCCCAAGGAGGACAAATAAGAAAATGCAGATCCTGAACAATAAGACATGGTTATGCTAATGATGGCTTTGTTGTAACTATTTTGGATAGTTTTGTTTTAGCAATAAGTGGATAGAATTATTGTCATTAAAACAATAAGATATATGTTGAAGTCTAGGTAGTTTAAAGTTACATTACAAGGTGTTTTTCAAAATATTTTTAACAAGGTCAAGAAACCAGCTTTCACAACTAGGCCGAGTATCTTCCTGCTGGGACCTCTTTGCCCCTCATAACTGCCTTCTATGGTAACTGACATATACTTGTTATTATAGTAAGCATTTGTATAAACATCTATTTCCCCTAATATATTATAATTTCCTGAGAACAGGAATATGATTTTGTTTCTCTAGTGTCTAGCATAGTTCTTCATATGCATCTTCATCACACACAAAGCCTCCTGTGTATTTTCCTTTCCTGGGTACTGGGCAAGATCCTTTCATTGACTTAGTTAAGAGCATACCCAACCAGAACATCAACCTGTATGCATCCCTCCATCTTTTTTATAAGGATTTAAAAATTCCTTGAAAAAAATCCATATGTTCTGAGTCCACCAAATCTCTTTCCCATGCCAGCAAGACACGTGTAAAAACTGGAAATGGGGTGGGGGTCTGAAATGTCTTGTTTTTAGTGAACTTATCCTCGTCCTAAAATATCCTCACTTCCTTTTCTGTGGTAAGAGTCTTCAAATCTTATATTTTGGAAACTTTCCTGTGAGTGAGGCCAACCACTTTGATCTGTAGCTTGTAGGGTTATTAAACAGCTCACAGTCATTGAGAGCCAAGTTGTACAGGTGCTCTTCTAAGCACTTTCCATGTAATCCTCACTACCACCTTTTTGAAAGTCACCTCTTACTCTCCCATTTTATAAATGAGGAACTGAAAGACAGAGATGTTCAATTACTTGGTTAAGGTTACACAACAGTAAGGAGTAAAGCCCGAACTCCATCTTAACAGTGTAAAGTTGGAGCCTGTCCTCTCAAACAATCCACAACATTGTCTTTCTTTGAATCCTTCCTCTTAAAATTGAAAGTCTAAAGATTTATCAGTCTTTAGTCTTCTGGAATTTGTCCAGTTCCCCACAATCTCCAAAACTTGCCAGGCATTATGAAACCTTAGTAATTTTTTTTTTTTTTTTTTTTTTTAGCAAACGGAATGAATTCACCAGGGCAATGGAGCCAAGCCCATTCAACATGATGGACAGTCCTAGTTTATCCTTATCTTCTATCTGTTACCCTTTCCGCTTTGTACAACATTCCATGGAGTGAGACGTCTCAGTCTAAATGCTATTCTTTCTGTGACTCCTCCTCTGGAACCCCAGGCAGACTGGAGTAATTTTTTAGTTATGTCTCCCTTGGACTCTCACCTCTATTACTGTAATTACTTTAGCCTATTCAATTATACCATTTATATTTACTTATTTGCATGCCTCTCTCCTTACTGCACTATCAGCCTCTTGACAAGAGCAATTATATTGCATCATTATAAAAGGCTCAGGATTTGGAACAATGCTTGACACTTCAAAGCTGCTCAATAAATATTCCTGACAGAAATGAGAGGAAAGCAAAATAGGTCCTGAAAAACTTGGGTTCCTCTGTCTGAAAGTTAATAGGACACTATTATCTCCAAGGAATCAAGCTTTTATTCTTTTCTTGTTAATCTTCTTTAAACAAACAAGCAAAAAACAAAAACACAAATAAAGCAGTCTTTTTCTTTGCATCAGAATGTTTGTTTTTTTTTTTTTTTTCCACACATCTTAGTTCATTTCGGTCTAAAGCAAGTATTCCCGCCTTTATTCTGGGAGGCTTGTGCTATTGTTTTAAAATTGTCTTGGTTATGTGCCCCATCTCTCATCTCTAATTTATATGCTTCTGGGCCTGAGCCCATCATAGAAGCTGTTCGTATAGCCACGCATCTTCTTCCATATGGGTGATACACTATTGCAGTGTCAGCATTTCTTTCTGATAGTTTCTCAGCTTTCTTGGTCCACTCCTTCCCCTCTCCCAATTGTATTTCACTGAATTCTACTTAATTTTCTTTTAAGGTTTTGAAATCTGCCTTCTCAAAAATATAAGGATAATGACCAGTGATTCCCTTCATTGGTAATGTACATGACAATGTCATGTACATTGTGAGGCTTGAACTCATAACCCTAAGATCAAGAGTTTCATGCTCCACCAAACTGAATCAGCTAGGCACCCTGCATATGCATTTTTATTTCCACATCTTTCACTAGCACACGATGGAACTAAAGTTAGACAAATTTAGTGAAGTGCCACATCTAAGTGGCAGGGAGTTGCTTTAAAATCAGGCTGTTGGATGCTAGAGCACCCTAAATCCTTGTTACACAGTGCATGTTCTTAAGTTCTATAAGAGGTGCCACAGGCCTTGACAGCCCCATTGCCTAATGTAAACCTGAGTGCAAGCTTGCTTAAGGCCAGTCAGGTGGTGCCTAGCAGAACTGCGATCAGCAGCAAAGTTTCTGACTACTGGTTCAGTGCTCTATCTACTATGTCTTGATTCTCCATTACTGGGATTAGGTAGATATATCAAAAATTGCCTTGATATCTTATATGATATTTTGAAGGATTAGAATGAATTTTGAGTGTGGAAGGATATACTTCTGCTAGATCTAAACATTGTCTTGGGAAAAGATTAGCCTCTCATCCTTTACTCCCCGACTTCTTTCACATGGAGTGGGAATAACTAGTATGTTTCATAAAAGGCTTTGCTGATGTAATCCTAAAGTTTTAGGCAGGTGGCTCCATCAGTGGTTCCTTTTCCGGAGTCACTTTCAAGACATCCTCCCTCCCATTTTTCCACTTCTGCTTTCATAATAAAAATAGAGAGAAATTTATAGAGAGAATGAGTTAAGGAAAATTTTGCACAAACTCTTGTTCAGGAATTTTCTTGGAAGCATTTTTTTAGAAAGCAAGTTTTATTAGGGAATACAGTTTAGTCTACTGACTCCTTTACTTACATGCGCTTTGTGGTACATTCTCCTTCACCTTTCTACTCCTTCATTGACAGCCATCTCGCCTTTACTCATATCCAGTTCTCTTAACATCTATCCATTATCTTATCTAATGGTCCTTCCAGTGTTTGAAGAGCGTTAACATGAATCCCTAGATTAAACATCACAGTTGTTATAGGATGGTCTAAGAGTCAGTGACCTGCCTCTGCCACTTATTAACCATCCTATCTTGGTCAAAGCACTTAATGCCTTTCAACTTTCAGTATCACCATCTACAAAAATTGACATAACCACATTTATCTCATAGTATGATTATAGGGATCAAAATCAATATATTAAAGATGTGAATATTGTGAATTGGTCTATAAATATGATCATGACTGTCCTCCCCCTGCTCACAGTCCAGTGAATAAAGCACTTCAGAATGGGGCTGATCTATAAAGGTTATGGGGAGGCAATTTGCTAGTATGAAAACACTATTCTTTAGTATGTCTAAAGTGGCATCAGATGCCGCTAGTAGCTATACTGGGTCATCTTAAACCTGAGATCAACTAAAATACCCAGATCTTTTTCACAGCTTGCCTCCACTTTGCTCAAATGCAATCATAGTATTTACCTTAGATGCTTTGTACCAGTTAAATTTCATGCTGTTGGTCTTGGCCCAATATTTGTATATGCTGAGGATATTTAGAATAGTGGGTGATTCTTCTGGATGAGTTCTGTTATCCAGCTCTGCAGCATCTGCAAATAGACTGATTTTCTTTTCAATATTCTCTGCCTATAGTTTGCATAAGGGAAAGATTTGTCCTCTACTTTTCCATTGTAGGGCTAGATGGATGCACACATATAGATGTATAAGGTCTCGAAATACTTCAAGATGGGATCTTTCAGAGTATCTGATTCCATAATCCCTTGAAATTTCTAAGAAAAACCCCATTGCTGGAATTTTGGAGAGAGAGAGAGAGAGAGAGAGTTGTTGGGGTTGGCGGCATGGAAAGGAGCTATTACGTGGCTTACTTTGCAAATGCTTGTGAGAGGTCTCTACTTGTTGATGAAAGATTGTCAATGCCTTGATGGTCTGAGAACTTCATATTTTGGTTACCACAGTGATTAAAGACAACAGCCTGACTCATCTCACTTCAAATTCTGAAGACCTTTCCATACTAATTTATTGCATAGGATCACTTCCTCTTTTCATGGGAATGGAGAAGAATGGCCTCATATGCCAGAATTTATTTTCTAGCTTGTTTTTCCATATGCCAAGGATCTATGACTTAACAATTCTTAATATCATCTCAGAGATGAAGCTAAGTAAGTTGGGTCCAACATGAAAGTGTTCCACTACAGATAGACCAAATGATAAAAAGACACAGCTTTTCATGAATGTTGTAGTTTAAGTAGCCAGGGAGAGGGTTTCATGGTAAGCGTTATTTGTCATCACTCATTCCGGTCCTTGGGACATGATGTTCTTTCCTCTAGGACCACACATCCTCACTTCCATTTCACTTGTCTAACTCCTTCCTCTTTGGTCCGATTAGGTAACATTTAAGAAACAAACCATTTGTCTGAAGGCCTGGAAATTTCTTTGTTGTACAGAGTTCTGGTTTTTAATGAATGTTTCACTGAAAAGGAAGCAGCAAGGAAAGAGGAAAAAAATACGAGCCGCTGTCATGTTGTCACGGAGTGTCTTGGCTCATCAATGTTCATTTGAACTCGGCAAAAGTTGGCAACTCTGGCCTTCATGCTGTGCTTCCTGCTAGAGCTCCACAGTGCAGCAGGGTGCTCCCTGTCCTTCCACAACTGGCTCTGTGGGAGGGAGTGGAATTTACCTTCCTTCAGCCTGTAAGGTGGTTAAGAGTCTGGTTTCAAAGTAGAAGAAAAAATTCAGAGTACAGACAGGGTATGTCTAGATTGACATAACCTCTGGAGCTAGACAAGAAGAATAACTAATAATAATTAGTATCTACTGAAAATGTGGTGTACTAGGTGCTTTCTCAAGTATTTCACGTGGATCATCTCATCTAATCCTCAAAATAAATCCATGCCTAGTAAAGAAACTGAAATGCAAAGGAAAAAAAAACAACACACGTTCAAGTTCACGCAAGAAATAAGTAACAAAGCCAAGCTACAAGCTCAGGTGGTTTGACTTTGAGACCAAACATTTCACCATTCTGCTATATTAACTCCTCATCATTCCAGATTACAAGCCTCAGTTAAGGCATGAAATCCTTTCAAGGTACCATGTTGGTGGGAGAAGAGTTATTGCCTAGACTGAGAATAACTATTACGATACGTACTGGTAATTGGAATAAAAATCACAATTGAAGGTGTCATTTAGTTAAGTGTTAATTGAGGACCAATAACCAGCCTCTGAGAGAAACTGAGGGAGCTGCACAAGAATGGGAACTGAGTGTTGGCCCGAGGGAGCTTGAGATTTGAAGGCAACACAAGGGCTATCAAGGAGTAGACATGTCCTCTGGAAATCTGCTATTGATGGAGCAGGTCTGTAATCACCAGGAAGTGGAGTTTTCACATGACTTCTGGGATCAAGGCTCCCTCCTAGTAGGTTAACACCAGAGTTTTTGAGGAAGAATGTCTGTTTCTATTTTCTTTTCTTTCTGAAGTCCTAGGATAACTTGTGGGCCTTTTGAGTCTCACTGACACAGTCATTCCACAACATGGGAAATACAATCCAGTGAGGAGATAAAATCAGATGAGAAACAAGCCCATCGTTTCCCCTCTGTATAACTTGTTTTGTCACTTTTTTCTTTGGATACATTAGGAAAAAAAATGATACTAAGTTCTACTGTATCTTTCCTCTTAGTAACTCCAGCTGTCATTGTGTTTGAAAAGTTTTCACTTATGACAGGGATGCTACACAGACCTGCAGCACGAGAGGCTCCAAATAGAACAATTCACCAATCATTACTTTCTCAGTGCTTAACGCAATGCAAGCAGCAGGTCGGAGTCTCAAGAGAAGTACTATATAAGTACAGTCCCTCAGTACACATCCTCAAGGACTTTACTTTTTGGTTGGAGACAGAAGGTAATTATACAAAACTCTAGAATATCCAGATAATTAAATGCAGTGGATATTGTCATTGATATGTGGTTTACAGAAAAGAGATGAATGAGCCCTGGGTAGCCAGGGAAAGCTCCCAGAAGGAAGTACAGATCAAGTTGTGTGAATGCACTGTGTGTGTGGCAGGGGTGGGATGAGTTTGAGTTGGTGATAAAAATACCAAGATAAGGTAATGACCCTGTTGGAGAGAGCCACGCAAGAACCTTCGGGGTATTTTCTCAATGTTTGTGCCCAGTAGACCTCTAGAAAAAGCCACCAATTTGTCAGCTTTGTTTTGGTTACATTTCAGGGAACTTCGAGAAATTTCTTCAAAGGTGGAGCAGCTACTTCTTGGCAACTTATTTGTGACACATATTTTCTTAATACACCCATGTGGTATCTTGTCTTTTCTTCCTCTTGTAAAATGCTCATTTTTCTCTCTTCTCTATAGAACATTTTTGGGGGAGACAGAAAAAAGATTTTGGCCTGATGTGCATGAAAACTTCTGGAAAAATTGCTAAGCTCTGTATGTAGAGGGAAAGAATTGTTTTCTAAGGATAATAACAGGGTCTCTTCCTTGGATGTGGCAAAATTGTGCAACTTGATTATAGATTGAAGAAGTAATGTGGTCTTTGTACCCTTTCATCTCCCTCCTTAGCACCTTTCCTATAACCACAGTCCTTCTCCCATAACACAAGATACATAAAGCTTTCATTGTGTCGCGTCACCATATTCTAGTGTTCCAATACATAACCGAAGTCCTATATCCTAACCTCCACTTTCCTTTCTAGCAAAATTACCCTGTGTGATCCTAAGATCTTGCTTATAGTTAGTTGTCACTTTGAAAAGATCTAATGATTTAATGGGGACCTCCAGTCTTTTTCAATTTAAAGGAAGCATTAACCTAAACTTAAAGAGTTTAAAGGCATTGTGTTGGATGGAGTAAACATTCATTCATTCACTCACTTATTCATTCATTCATGATCTGCTTTGTCCTAGAAAACATTCCAGGATGAACGCTAGAAACTCTTTTGGGGTCTTTCCTCCTCTTCCATTTACTGGACACTCTTTAGGCACCAGCCACTCTGTTAAGCATTGAGGTGCAAAGACGAGAGTGGTAAAGGTAGCCCAGGGTCCTGACTCTAAGAACTCACAGTCCCGCCAAAGAAATGGACATATAACCCCTACTACCAGATTGTATCAGGATGCAGAACCAGATAAGAATTTGTATTGAGGGGTGGGGGGTGGGGGAGACCTATGTGCTTCGTCCTGGGAAGAGGGAATACTGAGAAGGATAATTCTCTTCTTTGCCTTCTTTCACTGGGCAAGTGCTGGAAGAGAACGAAAATAATGCTGAAAGTGCTGGTTTTCTGGGTGTGGTGCATAAACAATGAATCTTGGAATACTGAAAAAATTAAATCTTTAAAATCTTTTTTAAAATCTTTTTTAAAAAGTGCTGGTTTTACAATCTTGAAGCAGAAAAACAATTGGTCAAAACTTCTCTAGAAAACATTTGGGGCCCCAGGCCAGTGTGACAGAGGCCATGCACTTAACACTCAAGGGTCAGCCTGTCTTCCTGGTTGGCACCATGCTGGATTTGCCCATGCTTTTCACGGTGTGAACAGCGCTTTATGATGCTAGATTGTGGTGTTGATGTGGGGTAGGAGTGAGAGAAAGGAATATGGGGAAATGAGAGCTTTCTGTAGCTAGCCCTCATTGCGGCCCTAACAAGAAGGAAAACACAGTACCTAGCTCACTCGGGTTCCCTTCTAACTTAAGGTCACTCCCTGAACAATACTTTCAGTTTTCTCAGTTACCACTTTCAAAGGGAGTCCTAGGATTCATAGACTCTAATACATAAGGAAGGATGGCTAGAATCCAAGAAAGGCAATTAAATGTTCTAAACCTTTATGCTCTGTCATTTGGTCTCTCCCTGTCCCTCACCCCCTTGCCAGGGTCCCACATACTTGCTCTGTACACTTTAGCTTTTGTGTTTTTAATTCCCACTCTTTGGAACAGCCTCCCTTTGATCCTTCTCTAACGTCGTAGTCCTCTAAGGTGTGGCTGAATTCCTCTTCCTTGGGTCCTTTCCATCCCATCTAAAGAAAACCTAGAGCTCCCTTACTTTAGGATGTCCCTTTAAGAAGTATGCATTATGACTTAGATAACTTATAGCTTTTTAATTGCTTCAGATGCATTCACTTTGTCTTTCAAACTGTATAGAAAATCACAGAATTTCTTTACATGCACAACAGAAGGTACATAATCTTTGGCCCTTGAGTGGGCCTGTAGATAGATGCTTTCTTGTTTAACTCTGCAGCAGCCTATAGCAATAGATAATTAGGATGGGTGAAGGAGTGGAGACTCAGGACTGAGAGTAGGTGGAAACATAATCAGAATGATGGCTGTGATGGGCAGAACACTCAGGGAGCCACCAGCTAGCTACTAGTGTATATCATAGCTCATTTATGGATGTCCTGTTCAAGTTTCCATTTCAAGAGATTGCTAAGGAAAAGAAGTCCATATTCAGAAGGATAAACATGGATGATCTTTAAGGTTCTTAGCCAAAGATGAGCTAGATACCAAAACATGCTGTGAGCACCTCCCAGCTCAGCGCTTGGGTGGCACATTTCACCATTTGACTCAGTTGGCTGTAGTATCTTTGCATAAAAGCAGGAGGTCAGTGTACTTTATTCACATGGATCTTGGTGAGATGCAAAAGAATGTAAGATGGTTTCTTACTTTTCCACATTCCGTAACACACTTGTGAACTTACTGGAATGCTCTGGAGCACATGAGAGAGGAAATGAACTGACAGTTGTTAGTGTATCAAAGGATTGTGCCTGGAGAGATTTTTCTAGCCTCAAGAATAAAAAAAATGAAGACAGCTACCCAAATAAGAGCTCACATCTGGAGAAGAGCTGCTGCTGTGACTTGTCTTGGGTAATGCCTCAATGTTGCGGATGTGAACATGTGGAAAGACATTTTATTCTTTGACAAGAAATAAAGCCATAACTGGATAGAGTAGGGAAGACATTCTCTCAATCTCCTCTCATCTCCTGAGCAACCACAGGGAGTACAAAGGAAGTTATACTTACCAGAGCCTATCAAGGCTGAGGATTTCTCAAGAATCTGTGGCTTAGTGTAGGGCTTTCTACCACAGTATGTGCAAGAAGTTTCATTGTTAGACAAGATAAAATAATAATGTTCCAGGCAAAAATTCCAAGAAAAAGTCACTTTCTTTTGTCATTAATAGTGATAACGGTAAAAGCAATAACAGCTAATTGTGATCACTATGTGCCAGACTCTGGTTTTGGTGCTTTACACATAGTGGCTCACTGAATCTTCACAGATCTCTAAGTCTGTCAGCCATTGGCACTACCTCCATTCTATAGGTAGATAAACAGAGGCACAGAGTGGGTCAAGGACATCCCTAAGATCACAGAGCATATTAAGTGAAGGAGGTAGGCTTCAGGCTCCAGACTCTGCTCAAATAAGTGAAAAAGGAAAAAAAAAAAGTCTCTTGAGCCTCTAGAGGCTGGAATCTAAGCCTTCATTCACAAGACCTGTGCAGTCCTCAGGCTAAAGCAAAGGTTTATTAAATATGTGTCTTGTGGCTGCATAGATCAATGGTAGAATGGTCAGGGCTCCTCCTTTTGTACGTTCTACCTGCTGTGGTGATATTTAAACCCAAAGTAGTTAAAAGTTTAACTTCTATTGACATGGAGTGGCCTTAAAGGGTAGTAAAGCCATTTATTTCCTTTTCTATACTTCCTGTGTTAGAAAAATCCTGAGAGAATGTTAGCTGCGCAGTCAGGCTGTACGACAGCCAAGTTTTCTACTGTTGTGAAGGCTTTGGCTTTAGCACATTTCCACATGAGATCCTGAGAATGTACTCCGATGATAAGGACTGCCTTTCACTTGCTTTTGGCTTGTCCTCTCTCCTGTTTCCCCCTCTCCTATACTTTATCTTTTTTCTCCTCTCTCCACTTTCCATTCATTTTATGTTAGAACCATGTCTTCACATCTAATTCTATTGTTCTGTGATTCGCTCACACGAGATCTCTCTAAGGAGGTATTAAGACACATAGCTACAAACCCCAATCTAATTCCCAGCCCATGTAAAATTAGATTGAGCCAAAGACAGCAAATGATCATTTTAAACAACCTCTCTGAGTCTGACTCTGATTATTTAATCAGAATGAAAGTGTTTAGCCTGAATGAGAGCCACGTGGTATTGGTGGAGAATAATCTAGATAGACACAAATATGGTAACTAGATGATTCTGGAAGATATGTCTTTGGGGTTTCTGGATTGCCTATGGCATACTCATGTACATGAGGTATTTCCCATGTTAGGTGTATAGCCCTCACAATTAAAAAAAAAAAAACTAAATATTTTCTGTAAAATCCTACCTGCCATGCCTTCCATATGACAAGAAACAAAAGTCTACATAGAATCAATATTGAATCTAAAAATATTTTTTATTTTGGATGAGCACATTCCCTCTTATTTCCTCTGCTTATGAAGTTTTGTCTTTTGGCTCCTGTACTTTCTTGAAAGTGTTTAGATTCCTGTCACTAAAGACCTCCAAATAGTCAAATAAAGTACACTTTATAGTCCTTCCCTTACCTGACCTCTTTGAGGTATTTTACGCCAAGGACTACTTCCTCCTTCTTAGCAGCTTGGCTTCTGGGACACCACTCTCTCACAATTCCTCTCCTATCTCTCCAACATTTCCCCTTCCTTTCCCTGTTGCAGGCTCGCCTCCCAAGCCCTGTCATTCCCCAAAATTCATTTCTTGGTCTTCTCTTTTCACTCCTTACAGTTTCCCTGTGTAGTCTCTTTCACATCAAAAGCTTCTGGTATTGGGACGCCTGGGTGGCTCAGTGGGTTAAGCAGCTGCCTTCGGCTCGGGTCATGATCCCAGCATCCTAGGATCGAGTCCCACATCAGGCTCCTTGCTCGGCAGGGAGCCTGCTTCTCCCTCTGCCTCTGCCTGCCTCTCTGTCTGCCTGTGCTCGCTCTCTCTCTCTCTAACTAATAAATAAATAAAATCTTTAAAAAAATAAAAATAAATAAATAAAAGCTTCTGGTATTATCTGTATAATGATAACATTCAAATCTGGATCTCCTGCCGAGATCTCAGTCCTAGCATCAGAACTGTACAACTAACTGCCACACAGACAGCTCCATACGGATGCACCACAGAAATCTTTAATGTAGAAGTTCCCCGAATAAACTTAACTCCTCCCACCCCCAATATTTTTCTCCTCTTGGATTTCCTCTTCTGGTTAATCAAAAATCCATTGAACCTAAAAATCCATGCAAGAAAGCCAAGAATTATCTGTGAATTCTTCCTCCCCCTCATACCACTTACCCAGTTGATTACCTCTTAAATCTTCCTCAAAACAGATTCTTTTCACATCTACTGCCATCACCTTAGTTTAGGCCTTTCTGGTCTCTTACCTAGACTGTCATACTAGCTTCATAGCTGGGTTCCCTGACAATCCCTCCCTTACACCCACCCATTCTCTAAACTATTGCCAGCATATGCTTTGTAAAACAAATCTATTCACTGCCCCAAATTTTTCAAAGATACTCTCACTGTTCAGATAATAAACTCCAAAGTCCTGGGGCACCTGGGTGGCTCAGTGGGTTGGGCCACTGCCTTCGGCCCAGGTCATGATCTCGGGGTCCTGGGATCGAGTCCCACATCGCGCTCTCTGCTCAGTGGGGAGCCTGCTTCCCCCTCCCCTGCCTGCCTCTCTGCCTACTTGTGATCTATCTGTCAAATAAATAAATAAAATCTTTAAAAAAAAATAAACTCCAAAGTCCTTAATATAGTTTAAAGGTTTATTTATTTATTTGAGAGAGAGTGAAAGAGCATGAGGAGGAGCAGAGGAAGAGAATCTTCAAGCAGACTCTCTGTTGAGTGTGGAGCCCAGCACAGGATTCAATCTCAAATGAGATCAGGACCTGAGCCAAAACTAAGAATTGATGCTCAACCAACTGAGCCACCCAGGTGCCTCTAAAGTCCCTAACATAGTTTAACGTTCAGGACAGTTTTTGGTCATAAGTTACCGAAATTCAATTTAAAGTGGGTCAGGTGGAACCTATGTAATGAGAATGTCCAGGAATTGATCAAAATCTTCAAGCATAGGGTACTAGTGCTATCACCGGGCTCCATTCTTCCCTTTCCCTTGCCCTCTCAGTGTCCCTGGATTCTATTTTCCCCGTGTGTTTGACTCATTTGGCAGACAACTTGTAGGCAATGAGTAGAGGAAGCTACTTACAACTACAGGCTTGTGTGATCTATACAGTTCGAGATTCAAAAGGAAGAAAGACAGGACATTTTATCCCAATTTCCACACATCAAGTTTTAGTTCTTTATTGGCCTAGCCTAGGTCATAGGCCTTGAAGTAATCACTGTAGCCCAGGAAGACTGACTGGGTAGCTTGAGTCATTGTCTGTCTCTCTAAGAGGTTGCAGTGAAAGACAATCAACCAAGACCACAAGGAAATGTGGTTCTTCAAAGAAATTCAGAGTGCTGCTATCACTGGAAGGGTGAAGAGATGTCGGTCCTACAAAAAACACAAATAAACTTCCCATGACATGCTTATCTCTCCCTGATTTTGATTGCAGCCAGTCTCCTCTATCTCTATTCCTTTCCATCCCTGGACTACTTATAGTCTCTCACATGTGCTAGTCCATTCCAGACCCTCATGCTTTTGCAAGTACTATTTTCTCTGCCTGGAAGGCATGGAGGGCTACATTTTATTTCTCTTTATAACTCCAGCTGAAATTTCTTCTCTGAGAGGTCTTTGCTGACTTCTGTTTTACAAGTTGATTACTTCCCTTCTTTGTGCCTCTATCATATATACCTCTTACCAACATTAGTATGAATTGGGGTTTTTTTGTTTGTTTTTGTTTTCTATTCCACACTAGACCAATAGCCTAGGAGAATATTACTAGATTTGTAAAGCATAGAACAGATGGAGAGTAGCTATACAATAAATTATTGCATCAGTAAGTGTTGAGTGAATGAATACATGAATGGCTATGTTTTTCAGTTATAGAAATGTATAAAGCTTATACTTTCTCCTGAATATCAGAAACACCCTTCAAGTCACCCTTCTGCTCCTTCAACCTACCTCTTGACATATGCACACACTAATGCACATGTGTATCAATTCCTCCAAGAGGAAAAAAGAGAGCTACTTCCTTGGGTTTACACAGGGATTACCCTTACTGACTGGGCATATCCTTTTGAGCCTTATACAACCAGAAGGGTAACATGTTGATCTTTGAAATGCCTTTCTTTTTTCTTTTTGGATAGATGGAGAAGTATGAAGAGAGCAGAAGGCTGAAGAGTGTCCAAATGGAGAAGGGGAGGTAGAATGGAGGGAAAACGATGAAAGAGAATAATAGGATCCCAAAAGACAAACTTACTGGACATTTCATTTTGGCTCATGGTTGGCTAAGTCTGTATCAAATGATGAGAAAATTGTACCTGAAAGTACTTGTGTCTATATTACATGGTTCTGATTTGTGTGATTTATAAAAAAGTTTAGTTTTGTACAACTAAATTTCTCTCAAAGAAGCATTCTCAGAAAATGCACTAGTAGTATAAAAAAGCATGGATTTGCCAAACAGAACATCTGTGATCTTAGATCATCTGTCTCTAAACTCACCACATTTGTTAATCTCCTACAAAATGGAAAGCATTAATCTTGCTTTGGCTTTCATCTTCCAAAGGCTATAGGAAGTTTTCAAGTGGGATGTGTCTCAAAGTATTTTTTAATGTGTTAAGTGCAATATGTACAACAGTGAGTCATTAATATTAGAGAACGGTTACAACTCCTCATAGGATGATATTTAAGAAACCACGAACTGCCATTTTTTTTAAAGTTTACTTTTAAGTTTTTGTTTTATATTAATTTTCAACAATTGGATTTTAAAAGTGCAGTAATAAGACTGTAAGTATATTTATTAGATTTCCCTGTTGAGCTCGTGAATTAGATAAGTGAGGATTTTTCTTAATTTGGCTGATCACATACATATCTGTTTTATATGAAAGAAAAAGAGGAAAAAGAAAGGCATGGAAGAAAGAAAAAAAATGCTAGTGAAATTTGTTAAGGTGGATGTTCTTATTAGAAGAGCAAAAGGGTTTTGATGACCTTAGGTCACAATAAGCAGCAGCAAGAGGGGAGTCGAGGGGGCCGGGGGTTCACATCCCACATCTTTCCTGTCTTGCTATGTGACTGTAGGAAAACATTTTTCAGCCTTCTCTTTGGAAGTGTCTGAAGGGATTGTCCAAGGGAAAAGAAAAAAAAATTACCATGTAACCACAAGACCAGATTCAATTGAAAAGTATACACATTTTAAGATATCAGTGCTTTGTACACAATCAGGGTTCACAAAATATTTGTTGAATGAGTACATGAATGAGTGTGGGAGTCTGAGATGAAGAACAGGAGGAAATCAACACATACTTGACCTTCAACATGTTGTTA